>WEKY01026744.1:8834-40583 GCA_013390045.1 Picathartes gymnocephalus | reverse complement strand
TCTAAATTCTTCATCTGAAGCCAAAAGAATATTGGATAAATATGTGGTGGTTCTTTCTGACTGCCTTTTACTTGATGTGTAATGTCTTGTGTTTAATTCCATTTGTAAAATCAGGCCACGAAGAGAGCTGCAGGGTATTCTTAAGCTTCCCTTGTCAGTTTTTTTAACGCCTTAACTGAAATTACTGATCTGAATTAATCTGACGTACACTAATTCATTAGTAGTCTCAAGTATTAGTATAAGGAGAATGTTGAGGATTTTATCCTGATACATGATGTTAGATACTTCTATTATTTCTTGTTAATGAGATCTTGTTAATAAATGACATTTATACAGGGTGGGCTTGGTGGAATCAAAAATCCGTATTCTAGTTGGAAACCTGGAGAAGAATGAATTCATTACACTGGCTCATGTGAATCCACAGTCTTTCCCAGCACCCAAGGAGAATCCCGATAAGTAAGCAAACCCATTTTCTTCATTTAGTAGGGAGAAGCTAGCTTAACTAAAATACAATTTCATTAATAAATGGACATTTTTATAGAATCTTAAAAGGATTAATTTTTAATGACAGCGCCTAAAGGCAAGCAAAGAATATTCAGCTCTTCGTAAGTACTCTTTGTAAAATTAGATACCCTTTAATTCTGTATAAGAATGTTTCTAAATCAGAAAATAAGGGGAAATGTATTTTGGTTAATAACTATATTAATTGCATAATTTCTTTTTGCTAACCTGTATTAGTTACTACTGCTTAGTTAATGCTGTTTTAATTATGAGGAAGCACTGAGAATCTGGGAGACCATCAGTCACTGTGGAACGGAACTCTTGAGTAACTAAGTTCATTTAATGTTATAAAGTTTCACAGTTGGGATGAATATTGAAAACATGACGACTGTGGTTAGAATTTATCAGGCTGTGGAAACAGTGGAGAGAATATTGAGTACTTCAGATTGTTGAGGATTTTAAATACTTTTTGACTTGTATCTCCCTCTGCCACTCCTTCCTCCCCCTCTCAAAACAGCAATTGCAGGTGTGTGGGGGCTGAAAATTCTTTTAAGACTTTATTTCAACGTACATTGTAATTAATTTGTAAGGAATCATATTTTTGTGTGAAGTATGAGAATGGGGGAGAAATTTGTCTTTATTGGGATATATGAAAAGTTGTTATCCTTGCACAGAGCCTTTTCCACACATTTAACTGCTTCAAGTACAGTATGGTGCTACTTTTTTTTTTTAGAGGTTATATAATTGTTACATGCGTGTTCTGAGTAAAATTGGGCAAAAGCAGGTGGTACCTCCTCAGCAGCATTTTAGTGGGTCAATATAGCTACAACTGCCTGCATAATAAGAGGCTCCAGTTAGCTCTTATTTCAGAGGACTTGATAGAGGCAACACTTCCAGCGAAGGTTGTTTTCCCAATGTATACAAAGGACATTCTTTCACCATCCCATATAAAGGGGAGCTGTCAAAAGGAGGGTTTCAACTGAAACCTGCAGTTTGTGGTCAGTTACAGCTAAGAAATTTGAGTGTTGAAGACACATTTAGGTTGCAAAATGGAAGCTGCTTAATTGGGTAATAGATTCTAATTAGTTTCATTGCCTTTATAGTTGCTATGGCTAGTTGAGAGCTGGTTACTCTTATGCTAGTAGCTACATGAGAGGATCTATATGGAAGCACAGTTGAATGGAATAATCTACTGATGATCTTAGTTCATTTGCTGGGAGTAGATGTGTAGTGTTTAATGACTTTTATATTATCAATGAAAAAGGAATATTGTTACTTAGCTTTTGTTTTTTCCTTTCTATGTCCCATTTCCTATTGCTACTGGAGCGAAAAAAGTACAACTGTTGTCAATTGCAGCAAATTACTTACTAAGTTATTTAATTGTGTTAGTATTACATGACTGTTTCATATAAAATTTTCCAGGGAAGAATACCGTACAATGTGGGTGATTGGGTTGGTGTTTAAGAAAACTGAAAACTCTGAAAATTTAAGTGTTGATCTTACCTACGACATTCAGTCTTTTACAGACACAGGTGAGTTTTGCTTTCTGGATGTTCTGGTATTAATAAACTTGTTGAAGTTATTGACTTTGCTCAAAATGTAGTCTTTATTCATAATGCTCGTAATAGTAGTAGAATTGTATCTACACAGGGTTTTCAGCTAAGGAGTTAGGGGTTTTATTTAATGAAACAGATTTTCAATGAGTTTTAATGCTCCTAAACACTTCAGACTAATCACTTGCAGTTTGTTCTCATTAAAAGTGATAAAAATTATACACACATCTTGCAGGTCTCACTAAAAGTGTAGTACATTATTTTGTAATCTTTATTAAACAGATGAATTAGTTACCATATGCGAGCTAGCAAGCTTAACCTCAAAACTTTTGAGTCCAGTTTAAATATTTTTGTTACTTGGTGAAACTAAATCTGTCAGTAGATTAACAAAATGTCTTTTATTCTATTGTGTTTCATACTAGATAATTGATTCAGTAACCTTTACTTTCATATCCGACACTCAGTGGGAAGAGAGCTTTTTTGACTCTCGGATGTTTACTTTGTGATTTAATAAAAATAACTTAGTACACATGTAGGAAATTTTTTAAGCAAGGAATTGGTAACAGCTGGGGAGTGTGACATCAGAGTGTCAGGAACAGTAGCTTTGACAGATTTAATAAATTTTCAGGTTTTTTTGTTTTGTTTTGTTTTGTTTTTTTTTTTAACAAACAACAGTTGAGGCTCAAGTGTTCTGTGTTTACAGAGTTGAAGGAGTAGGTTCAAGTAATGCAGTCCCAGTCACTGAATTTCTAAGACTCAGTCTGAGGAAGCAAGGGAGTTGAACACCTTGACCCCCTTTCACCTCACATCTGAATGCAATAAATATATAGGTATATTTATAAATCATGCTAAGGTTTCAAAGTTTTTTATTGTCATATATAGCTGCAGAGGGGCATCTCTTCCTGAGAGTTGAAATATTTTTTGTAGTTATTAGTGGTGAAGGAGAAGCTATAGCAACTATAGGAACATCATTCTAATTTTTGAGAATTTGGAAAAGACGATACCTTGGCTGTTGCTTTGAAGCAGTGAAGGAATTCAGAAGTTGCAGTTTCTCAGATCTTTTATTGTTTATAAACAAATATTTCAGTAGTATACTTGTCAGAGATTTTTTGGTATGAAAAGACTAAAACTTGCACTTAAGATTTTGGATGTGATTTATTTGCACTATATTCCTGGAGTTTTGTCTAAGTAGATGCACTTATAAATGGAGTAACATTTCATCAAGATCTTTACAGACTGTGATGCAGAGTTTTCCATTTGTGAATACACTTCCAGAAGTAACAATCTAGTAAAAAACTTTTTTGTGTGTTGTGGGTTTTTTGGTAATCTGAAATTAATGGGAGTCTGTCTTCATTGTTTTTAATCCATCCTAAAGACTTCTTTGCCGTGTGTTTTGGAATAGATCCTAGGATTTTATCAAAAGTAACTAACCATTTTTCAGGATGAAATTAAAAAATAACTTGCTTTTTTAGAGGGAGCAAGGGGAGGAAGAGAGACATGAGGAGTGATCTAGGTTTTCCTTTTATGGAAACTTTAAGACCTAATGTCAGGAATATGGAATGCTTTAACCATGTCTGGTTTCATTGAGCATGTTTCTACCTTAGCTGTAAACTGTATAATTTTTCACAGAGAGTCTTTATGAGCTTCTTCAATACCAAGAAGTAGTGCAGTGCTCTCTTTGATACTCAGTATTCATTGAGCTCTTTGTGTGCCTCTCTTAACACCTTTTTAATTACATGTTCACAGCCTATTCAGTGAGATTCCTTAATGTTTATAGAGTAGACAGTGAATAAGGGAGATACCTCTTGAGTTTTTGTATTTAAGATCTACAGAACCATTTTTTTATTCATACGTCTGCCCCAGCTTTTGTTCAATGTTGTGGAGACAGTCAGTGTGAAAGAACCAGCTTTTCATTTTTACCTGGCTTTACTTGAACCCAGGATCCTGGGTTCCAGCGCAGTTCTTGTATAGCGCTTACCATGGTGACTTACCAGAAGCAGATGTTCTGAGGTGAAGAGAACAGAAGGTGAATGTGTTATCGTTGACAAAATTAAAAGAAACAAAAACCAAACCCACCTAAGAACTGCACAAAATTAAAAAAAAACCCAAAGAACCAAAAAACCCAGCAAAAACCAAAGCAAGAAAAAAGCCCAAGAAAATAGAAAAAATCCAAGTTTTTTGAGATAAAAACGTAGTGGTGTTTGCGTTGCCAGAGTAATTTTAATACATTAGGTGGCACATGAACACTTCTGAATTAAAGCCTATTTGTTGCAGGAGCTGCATAAATAAAGCCACCTATGAAGAAAATAATTTTATGTAAATCCTGTAGTTCTTATGAGGAAGTGTTATTTCTATCTTTAGTCCCTTTGAGATGAAATGAAGAGTTTGCTTCAGAGCTCTTGCAGTTAAAACTTGTTGAAAATACAGAGAACTGTATGCTTGCAAGACATTTTTCTTGAAAAGCACGTCAGCTGTTTCCAGACTACTGTTTGTGTTTGTACTATCGGTATTGGCATGGTAGGCAGTTCCCTTTCTTCCTCCAGAATAAGGAAACATTACACTTGTTCTTGAAGGTATTAAGTGCTCTGAAATGCAGATTGTTTCTGCCTGGGCAAGTAAGCAGACTTTGCAAAATGCTTCGGTATGTCTTAATGTTATTCTAATTTTGTAGTTTATAGGCAAGCAATAAACAGCAAGATGTTTGAGATGGATATGAAGATTGCTGCAAGGCATGTGAAACGTAAGCAACTTCACCAACTGCTACCTAATCACGTGCTTCAGAAAAAGAAAAAGGTAAACATGAGTATTTGAGTGCAATGAAAATGCCGTTGCTCTCAAATTTTTGATTTTTTGGCTTGCTAATTTAGGTTTACTCAGATTTTTAGGTTTACTAATCAAAGAAATAAAATCACGTTTTGAGATCTTAATTTTACCTGCCAATGATCTCATTTGACTGCAGCTGTATTATTAGGTGCACTAAATATAATACTACATTTCTCAGAATATTAGCAATGTGGATATTATCTTCTTGGCTCGCTGGATAGTTTACCTGTGTGGTCATATTTGAGAATGGTAGCATTAGTTTTTAGTTAAGATGCTGCGTTGGATTATTGTTTAATTTTAGTGGAGTCAGGAAGAAGGGATGAAACTTTGAATTCAACAGTCTGTTTCAAAATCCTTGCTGCTTTGTATTAGCTTAATATGAGAGCAATACAGGCTTGCTTGGATTTTTTAATAGCTAAACTACTCTTACGTATTCTATTTCAAGTATAGCTGAATAACATGATTTAATTCTATAGCTGTTTTATATTGAACGCTGTTTTAAGGACTAGGAAGTATTTATTGACACCAAGTGTAGATCTGTTTCAGAGAACAATGTAAATATTAAGTAATACATCTCTTTAAGTAGTAGCACTATGTCAGAAAAGGATTTTTCTTCTCCACAGACTAAGTTCAAATCCTCTTTAAATTCTTTTTGTGTACATCAGTTTGTTTTGACGTACATCAGTTACTTTAAAGTTAATGAAAGTATTAATAAGTCCACAAAATCAAAGAAATTTGAAATAAAGCTGAAAATACAATCATTAAATACAGTAACATTTTGTTTTTGAGCATGATTGGTTCAGAAAAATCTGTACCAGAGTTGTGAACATGAAAATGTATATGCTTGTAGTGAGAGGATAGTGGATTATTTACATGTAAAAGGATTTGAAAATTGTCTATTTAAGTTTGCATTTTGAAATAACTTGAATTTGTTGGTTTTTAAACCTTTAATTAGACTAACAGAATTTTCCTTTGCCTTGTGGCTTGCAGCACTCGACAGAAGGGATCAGGTTGACAGCTCTGAATGACAGCAGCCTAGACTTGTCTATGGACAGTGATAACAGCACGTCTGTGCCTTCGCCTACCAGTGCTATGAAGACGAGTCCGTTGAACAGTTCTGGAAGTTCTCAGGGGTAATGAAGACTTTCAGTCTTGTTGCTGCTCTCTGTTCCAGAATTACTTGTGTTAAACACATGGCGAATACTGCACACGTGCAATACCACCAATACCAAAGTGGGCATGTTCCAAATTGGATGGATATTGTAGACACTCTTATTTCCAGTTTGAGCATTAGAGTGAAATATGGTGGATAGGGAGCATGGCACTGGACTTGAGCTTTATAAAATTGGGTAAAAATGCTTAGAAGAACATCATCGTAGAAAAACTTGGGCCTTGCAGTAGGAGGCTGTGAGAGGCAGGGAGCAGGTAGTTACGAGGGTGAGGAGTAGTTTGTGAGTTTTGGATCCAAGTGTGAGACAGTAGAGAGGTTTAGATTTTCTGTCTGGGAGATCAGTAGTGCTACTGCTGTTACTGATTATACCTATGCAAATTAAGTTTAGAAACATAATTTCTCACTGTAGTTTCAAAGTGTACGTATTAAAGTTTTCTTAATACTAACTTTGTGTTAAGTCTTTTCCTACCTTAACTCCAGTTTGCCCCAATAAATGAGTGTACTCTCTTTTTTCAAGAGTCTCATGTTCGTCTCTTCGATACACATAGGAGTTATCATCAATCTGCTACAGTTCAGTATTACACATATATTATAGGATGTTGTGTAGGGTGAAATACTTGACTTAGTCCTTTTGACAAATGTTCTTTTAGTTAGTCTTCTTATGGTAAATGATTAACAGTAGTTGATACCGCTTCTGTGCTATTGAAATAAGGCTGCAATATCTAGCATGTCACAGGTGAAGTGGAAATTGCCCATGGTTGATTTTTAAACACACACTGCTTCCCAATTTCTTGAAGATGGAAAAAGGATCATTTGTGTGGTTGGTCACTTGAAGCCCCAGGCCTTTTGCTTGGGGTGATTTTAGACTCAAATCATCATTGTAACAGTGTGTGTAAATTAAAACCAAACTTTTTGTTCTAGTCCTTCTACACTGGTTTTGTTTCATCCTTCAGTAAATAGTTTCTGTGTTTTCTCCTGCACGTTATTAGCGTGGACACTGCCTTAATTTTTGCCTGTCTTTTAAATATAGCCTCTTCCTGGTCTCAAAAACTGTCATTAAGTGATTTAAATTAAATATTTGAAATAGCTTTCATTGCATGAGTTTGATAGTAGATTGCCAGTGCTCACTTCGACCTTTTTACTGACGTAAGTTCTGCTCTATAATGTAGGTAAAACACCAGCTGTGCTTACTGGTCACCCATGTGATGTGTTGAAAGGCAGATCGTGTAACACCATAGCTTTACTAATGTCTTAAGCATTTCATAATTTTTCTCTTTTTAGCAGAAGCAGTCCTGCGCCAGCTGTAACAGCAGCATCTGTGACCAATACACAGGCTTCTGAAGTCACTGTGCCACAAATAAATTCCAGTGAAAGCTCAGGGGGTAAGGAAAACGGCATAGCATATTGTTTCTATTGAATTTTTGGTAATGTTTATAAGGCAGTTTTTCCTTCCAGTTTGAGTCTTCTAGTCTTTGCTAAACACATGCTGTAATGTGTTCTGCTTCATACCCATAGTTCGATAATTTCTTAAAGATTCAGAAAATCACGAATATTTGCTGTGATATTTACTTCTTTTATTCTTAGAGATTTTAGTGTTCCAATGACCTAATGTCAGGCTCTAGTTTGGTTGGCTAAATGAAGAAAAAACTAGCTAAAGCTGGAAGAACAATTTTTATATTTATTTTTAATTCATTTTGTAGTTAAACTCAAGGTGGTTCTGTACTGTCTGTATGTAGTCTATGCTCCCATGTTCCCGCTCCTTATGCTTCATGAAATTGATTCTAGGAATGAAAAAGACTCAGATGTAAGCAGAAGCTCATATTCCTTACTGATGTCTGTTCAGATATGTCCCTCTGTGTGTGCTGACTTTATCCTCCATTTTCTGCAAGAAAAAGTACATTTTACTTAAAAATAATTCAAAAATTTGACTCTGTAGTCAAAGAATAAAAACATCTGGCAAAAATATTCTCTTAGAATCAGCTACTCTTGTTTTTTGAGCTTTATTTGTGTACAAGGAGCAAGTCAGAAATAGATGGAAAAGGGAAGCGACTGGTTACCCTTTCAAAATTAAATCTCTCATTTCACTCTTGACGTGTGGCATGGTTTAGTCTTACTTCTCTCTGATTTTTATCGTGTCACAGGTGCATCAATGTGAGTAAGTTTGTCCATGAGCACTAAATGGAG
Organism: Picathartes gymnocephalus; assembly: GCA_013390045.1. Lineage (NCBI taxonomy): Eukaryota > Metazoa > Chordata > Aves > Passeriformes > Picathartidae > Picathartes > Picathartes gymnocephalus. The sequence continues at coordinate 32,351 of WEKY01026744.1, read as the reverse complement.
CTTAAATGGCGTGACTGGTTTTTGGATTTGGAAGCATATCAGAAGTTGTTCATTCTTATATTTTGGTTAATCAAAATGTTAATCACCTGATAGTTGTTAATGAAAAGTTTCCTCAATGTATTTTTTCTCATCCTGGAGCATCTCCCTATGTGCGCTTATTGGTTTGAGGTAGGCAATTGATGAGATAGAACTTTGTCATATGGAGCATTTTTCTAAAGGATGTATATAATACCAATTCTTCATTTGATGCTCTGTAATGACTTCATATTTGTCATTGGGTAATCTAAGCCTGAGAAGTGATACACTTCATTTTTGAGTGAAAAAGGGAGTTTCAGATTGCTCTTGGATTTGATTTAATGCAGTCTTGGCAATGCATATATATGGCTGGGTACAGAAGCAGTAGAACTTCTTCAGGTCCTACAAATAACACAGCTTATTATACGGAGCTCTGGGTTCATACAGCCTGCCTTAAGCAGGGTTAATTAGGCTAAGCAGAGTGTCATTGCCATGGCCGCCCTGTGTCTGGCACAGGAATTCTTTCTCAGAATCCTAGAATATTAAGGGCTTGGAATGGACCTAAAAGATCACCTAACTCCAACCCCTCCTGTCATGGGCAGGGACAGGGACCTCCCACTAGACCAGTTTGTTCAAGGCCTTAACTTGACCTGGCTTTGAACACTGCCAAGGTCGGGGCATCCAAAACCTCCCCGGATGACCTGTTCCTGTGTCTTACTACCACACAGAAAAGAATTTCTTCTTCTTAATACCTAAGTTTGTACCCATTACTCTTTGTCCTATCACTACAGTTCCTGACAAAGAACTCCCTCTTTGGCTTCCCTGTAGGCCCTCTTCAGGTGCTGGAAGGTTGCTGTGAGTTCTCTGTGCAGCCTTCTCTTCTCCAGGCTGACCAGCCCCAATTTTCTCAGCCTGTCTTTGTAGGGGAGGTGCTCCAGTCCTCTTATCAACTTCATGGCCTCCTCTGGACTTGCTCTAACAGTTCCATGTCCTAGTTATATTGGGGACACCAGAACTGTACACAACACTCCAGCTGGGGTCCCACAAGAGCAGAGTAGAGGGGAAAGATCCCCTCCCTTGACTTGCTGCCTCCGCTCCTTTGGATGCAGCCCAGGACACGTTTGGCTTTCCGGGCTGTGAGCGCATTTGCCGGCTCGTGGAGTTTTTCATCAACCACCGCCCTCAAGTGTTTTTCCTCAGGGCTGCTCTCAGTCACTTCTCTGCCAGCCTGTGGGTGTGCCTGGGTTTGCCACAACCCAGCCATAGGACCTTGCAGTTGCTCTACTGAACTTCAGGAGGTTTGCACTGACCTTCCTGTCCAGGTTTCTCTGGATGGCATCCCATCCCTCCAGCATGTTGACTGCACCACACAGCCTGGTGTCGTCAGTGAACTTGCTGAGGGTGCATTCAAGCTCAAGAATGAACTTGAAACTAAACTGTGCAGTGTATGCACAATTGCTGTTCCAAACATGATGCTTACACCATTAACTGTACCACTTCCTTGATGCTTGCTTGATGTCAGGGGTTTTTGATTAGAGACCAGAAATACCAGTGATTGAACTGCAATGATTGTGTCAACTCCTCCTGTTGAAGATCTTTAAATTATTTGTCCATAGGTACTTCAAATGAAAGCATTCCTCAAACTGCCACACAACCAGCCATTTCTCCACCACCAAAGCCTACCATCTCTAGAATTGTTCCCTCAGCGTATCTATTAAATCCATCACCACGAAGTTCAGGAAATGTTGCAACAAAAATGCCTAGCCCTGTCGCAGCAGTGAAAAGGACATCTTCTCCCCATAAGGAAGAGTCTCCTAAGAAAATTAAAATTGAAGAGGTATTTCAGATTTTGAGATCATACCATAGCAATGTTCAAAACTTTGAATATTCATTTCACCCAGAGTGCTGATTCTCATATTCCAAGTTTCAGATATTTCCTAATCTGTTGCATTGCTGCTTGATGTTTTCAGCTTGCCAAGGTGTTAGTATTTTTATTTTGTTGATACTCATCACGTGACACATGTACTGCATTAGCACAAATGCTTAAAATCTAAATTCTTATCTTAAAAGTAATTATTTTGGTAAGCCTATAATATGCCAAGTCTTATAACTAATTCTGTCCTTATAAACACTTTGACCTTATTTTCTTGTTGATATTTTAAAAATATGTTTTTATGGTTTGAGACAATTTCTGTGTTTGCTTTTCAGCAGGATGAAATAAGTGAAGATACTAGCTGTATAGATTTGAATGAACATGAAAAAATGGAAACTAAGGTATCTATGCCTGGACTGTATAATTTTCTGTGTATTAATTGGGACTCTTCCTTGTCGAAATTACTGTTTCTCTTTAAGAATGATTAAGAGTGTGTCTAGATATAGTCTGTCCAGTAAAGATATCAAAATGATATATTATTTTTTTAATGTTTATGTCAGTATTGATGAATTGGAGTCCATTGCCTACTGCCATGCTAAGTTGAGCCCAAATCCACAGTCATGTAGGACTGTCATTTCTTTGCTGGTCATTCACATGGTATTATGCATGGTGAAAAAATTTGTCATGATATTTATATTTCAGTTTGTTAAATTAGATCAAGGATGTGTCAGTATGCCATGTTTTGCCTGCATCCCAAATCTGATATATGTTAATTAGTGAAAGCACAGTTGTTCTGTGTGTTCTATTTGGAGTTTGCATGTTGGGCTGAGAATCCTAAAGCCAGCCACCTTGTTCAGTTTTTAGATAAAAAAACTTTCAAGTGATAGTAAGTAAATCTTCTCTGGAAATTATGTGAAGTTACAGCTTACTGTTAGGGGACTTTGGAGATTCAATGTGGCCCTCTGGTATCTTGTAATTTAGCAGACAATTCTTCTGCTTAGTGGTGAACAGAAAGGTTGACAAACTCTTTTTAGGATCATAATAGCAGCTCTCCACTTGGGATTTTGCAGTTTTTATGGGGCACATTCTGTTGTCTCTAGAATACTCTGGAAATTATGCTTATGCTTAAATGTAAGTTATTTGGTTTCTAGCTTCAGTGCCTTTAAGCAAGGAATTATATCTTGTTAGGCAGTCACCTTGAAATGTCTCTGAACTTAGGATAGGTGAGGGCAGAAATACATGTAAGCACTTAATCCTCACTTCAAAAATAGTTCAACTGGATACAGATTGTTATAAAAGACATAGGTAATCCTGTTAATTTTTATTGGCAGTCTCCTCTAAGTCTTTGTCCTTAATATTTATGGAAGAAAATGGTGGAATTAAATTTCTTAAAATTAACATAAACATACGTTTTCATCCGTTGAAATGCATGGCTTTCTTTAGGGTATAATTACTAAATGGCACAGTTTGAACTAGCAGACTGTTTTTATTAAAATGAAAATGTGCCACTGTCCTGTAGTCCTACTGTTGTACCTGAAAATGAGTCTCTGACACTCACCTATTCATTCAGAAAGCTGATTCAACCCATTAAAGCAGCTGGAAAACTTTCCTGGCAGAATGGCACAAGTTGTGGAAAAGCTGTTGAATTTTTAAACAAATTCTGTAGCTTTTCACATGATCTTCCTTGAAAATACACTTTCTGTCTTTAGTGAGTTGAGTGATACGTAATTTTTGTTATAGGATTCTGTATAAAAGGTGTTAATTGGTTAAACAAGTGACAACTGATAAGTGATGTAGCTTGTGTTGATGTCAGATCCCTAATACGTGAAACATTCTTCAGTGTGGTGATTTCCTGCATTATAAAGGTGTCAATGCAGCAAGCACCAATGCTTGCATTTTTCTTTTGCTGTATATACACAATATAAAGCATTCTGAAGTTTAGTTCTATATAAGTAGCTCATTGGAAGTGGTGTAACTGTGGTGATGCTTTGCTTTTTTCAGGAGCAAATTGAGACAGAAGCGAATGTTAATTCTCAAACAGAAACTCTTCAGACAACTTCTCTGCAAGCTCCTCAGGTACTGTTTTTAAAAGCAATACTGCCATGTAATGTGTTTGTATTCTAATCTGTGGTGAAAGAATTGAAACTGAAATGAGTCCAGATGTTAAAAATAAATGTATAATTTTAAATATAAATCCATTGTATGGAAAGCTACTTGTTACTGTCACAGTTTTTGTGTTTTAGATGGTCATTGATCTTATTGAATGTGCGTTGTAGCTAATCATGTATGGCTTGCCATACAAACTGACCGAAGCTGGATTCGCTCTTCTGAATTGTGCCTTCAAAGTAAGGGGCTCAGTTTATTCCTTTGTGCTTTGCACATCACAGAATAATCCTTTCTAACAAGGAAACAAATGCTTTAAATAGCTGCTGCTCAAAGATACCCAGGTAGAGGTTGAGGATGTCTGAAGTGTAACTTCAGATTCTAATATTGGTATGAGAGAGAAGTTGTAAGCTTGTCGCTCCTTAGCTAGCTGGTGTTAGCAGTGTAAGGTCCTGTGGAAAACAGTAAGAATTCTGTGCCATTCACTTAAATTTTTGTTTCTAATATTGTAACAACTTTTAGAGAGCACGTGTCTTACACATTTATATACTTATATATATATTTATATTTTTATACTTCTCTTAGTGCTCTACTGATTCAAGTATCACTATCAAAAAGCGTTTTATGCACACTTGAATCATTAAAGTACGCGTAGTGAATGTGTTGGTTGAAAATGGAGATTGTTGCAATAGTAATAATGGTATTTCTTACTGGACGTTTTGAACTGTATGAGCAGTACTGAATAAAGATAGCAAAATTGTTTGGCAAAACCTGTAGATGCTACATGGACTTCCTAAACTGCTTCAGGGAAGTTTTTATCATTTAGTAAGTACACCAATTTTATTTTGTCGGTTGTTGAGGGGGGATTATATAAAGCTTTCTAGCTTTTTTTACAGATTGTGTTTGTTACTTTAGCAAAAGTTATCTGGAAACTACGAAGGATGGTGAGCCTCCTCTGTCATTTTTCTGTGTTCTTGTTGGCTTTGTCACTGCCCATGTTGCAGAAAATAGAAGCATGTCAAACTGCAGACCAGTACCAACCAGAGGGTTACTCGGGGCAGGGGTGATGCAAAGTTCAGAGCTATTTTGCTCTGGGTCCTTGCTACTTCGTGCTTTGCTACTGCATCAGTCAGTGTTAACTTGATTTATTTTTAATAAAGCAGCAATTAAGAGTGGTCATTTTAATGCAGTTTCCCCCATGTATCAAATGCACCTTATATAAATTTTGAACATTTATGACATAAGAAAACATTTTATGATAAATGATGTTAAGTATTACATAATAACTGGGTTGTTGGCAAATAATGTGCCACAGTGAAAGTGAAAATACTTAAAAAAAAAAAAAACCCACTCCAACCTTAGAGGCGTATACGGCAAGTGAGAAATTAATGAATCTCACTGCATCTTGGGAGTGTTTCTTCTCTGTGTTTTCCTTTTGTTTGCTTTAGATATAATCTTGCTGAATGGTATTTAAGTCTTTTAAGTGAGAAAAAAGTGTTCGGTTTCTTGTCAAGATGGAATTCTCAACACATTCATACAGTACCTTTTTAGAGTTTGTTACACGAGTTTTTCAACAATCTGGAATGTGAATGTATGAAGACGTACTTCGGATTGGGAACTGTTTTTCATCACTCATCTGTAAGGGCAGAGACTTAACACTGAATTGTTAAAAGGCATTTTTAAATACTAAACATGTAGATCAGATAGTAGATGTGACTGATCAAGCACCCTTATTATGTGGATGTTTTACTATAATACAGGTTATCAGTAGGCCCAGCTTTATCTGCAGCACTTGCTAATTTCTCGGAGTTGTCAAAAACGGAAAAGCACTAAAAAATTCTTGTAGACATTTTTCTTAGTAGAGACTGTGTAGGCAAAGGAAATGCCTGCTTCTCTCTTTATAGTCTGTACTTACCTTCATATATTTCTAAAAATTCTTCTAAAGGTATTTGTTTTGAAAGTTAATGCCAATTACTACAATATATTTTTTTTTATATTTACAAAGTTAAAATACAACCAAATTTCTTTTCTTTTCAGAAAACACCCAGTACAGACCTTTCAGATATCCCTGCTCTTCCTGCAAATCCTATTCCTGTTATCAAGAATTCAATAAAATTGAGATTGAACCGGTAAAAACCACCTCAGGGGTCCATAAACAGTATCTGCCAACTCAACCTGTTGTCTTCTAATGCTAGAAAAAAAGGAGAACAGAGGGTGCAAGACTAGAACATAATCGCAAATGGATTTAGGTATATGTTGTGCACTTCCCTTTCTGGACTAAAGTCGCCGCTTGATTGGAAGTCCAGGTTAGTATGTGAAGCCAGGAGTACAATTAATGTGTTAGCAACAGTTACATTAAATATTTTGAAGGATTACTGCCTTTAAAAACATGAACACTATTTGTAGCCATATTTGACATTCTGATTGAATTTGTTTGATGCATTGTTTCAAAATTGAGATAAAACTGGCATAAGAATCCCTTAAATGCACTTTTATGTACTTTTTTATTGGAGTATGACTAATTTTAGATCTTTACCTGATAAAATTTCATTTTATTGAAGAGTCTCTTCAATAGTAGTATTTGCAAATTGGATGACATTCTGTGATGTATTATACATTGAAAACAAAGTGTATAGTACATTTAGTTCAACTGCCATCAAGCAGCAGTAAGTCTTTAAAATGTAATGTCAAATCTTGGGGTCATAAGACGTAAGTTGAGGAAGAAATTGGGAAGTTTTGATATTGGTGGGACATGATTAAGATGTGGTCTACTTTTATTTATAGGATTGTTTTAAGGTGCATACAAATCAGCAATCAAACAGTAAATAAACGTTCTTTTGAGCTAATTGACCTCCTTATTCCCTTTTTTGATCCCTTTATTTCTTGGGAAAAGCTTTGCATTTAATGTTGGGGTTTTTTTTGTGTTTTTATATTTTAATTATTTTTTCAGCTTGTATGCACCATATAGAACAATTGTTATTTATACAAAATAAAAATAAGCCATGTACTCATTTGGGTTCCCCCCTGCCCCTTACCTAGTTGAAATATGTTGTGGCCTCTAAAATTTGTCCCATGACTAAAGTGTTTAGGTAAATATTGTGTGCCTCTGAAATACACCACCTGTCTTGATGGCCTTTGAATCACTAAATATGATTTTTGTACACTCCATAAAGGTCCCACATGCATTCAAAAGCTTAAAATTTTAAATAAAGGCAAAAAGATTTTTCCCTAAGAATTTTAACCTTTTTATTTTTAGATAGTTCATCACAAGTAGTTTTACATACTGAACAACACCAAATTTTTAAAAATCATATTTCTAGTAAGCACTTGACATTTAGTAAGCTCTCTTACTCCTATTTTTTGTTCTTGTAGTCCTATCAAAAAAAGTAACAACTTTTTCTTTTGAAAGAACTGAAGCTCTCATGGCAAAGAACAGCAGTATTTGAGGAACATGAGGGATACCAACAGTAATAACAGATGTAGATAACAAACTTCATGTTACTATTACTTAAGTCTGAAATACGTGGGATGTCAAATCATACTTCCCATACTTTGATTAGCATGTTTTATGAACTCCCTTTTCCCATTGTGCTCCATCCTATTACACATGCATCTTTCATGTTACAAGTTAAATTACTTACACTCTTCCCCTTATCCTTCTAAATTAATTCTCCAAAGTCAGAGTGTAGCTTATCTTTTACTTAGGCTGTGCAGTAACTGAAGGGGTTTTTTTTTTGCCATTTGTCTAAGATGTCTAGTATACAATATTTCTCTTTTCCTTGCCCTGTGCAGCCTGCTGTCGTCCACCCCCCAAAGAAGGTTATATCTTAACAGTTGAAGTGTACAAGCTGTCTGTGTATTTTGTGTAGCTATGGAGTTTAGATCGAAATTGCCAGGCACAAATTTAGTCTTGTCATTTTGTTTACACATCGGAAAATCTTTTTCATTTTATTAAACGTTTCATGTAACTGCACCCAAGTTTTGCCAAGCTGGAAACTTGGAACCTTTCTGTATAGTGACTTTTTAATTCTAGTTTTCATAACCTGGAGATCAGACTGTTGCTTTCGCATGATGTACGTAGTGTCTCATGACTGGAGTTTGCTTTGTTTTATAGTATCTGTACTCCTTGTATTTTTCAAGAGCTATTTTGTAAACAGATGATGTATTTCTCCATTGAAAACACAATAAAAAACAGCACAATCCCACCGTTGTCTGACTTTTCTGAATGTACTAAGTTGGTTTTACTTTCTTAATTCTTACTTAGCTCTTAAATTTTCTGCTAAGGCAAAGTACGATATGGCCTAAAGGAAATATAGTAGATAATGCTTATTTAGAGAGCATTCATTTATATTTGCTCTAGGAAATAGAAGTAACACTCTGAAGTATGTTGAGTTCTAGCAATTAAAGGGAAAGTTTGTGAATTGTGCAGTGTTTTGACGGGGGCAGAGTTGCCAAAAACATACAAAATATTTTAAGGGCATCCATTCCATCTCTCCATCCTAAATTCTTAAAAGGGGACAAAACTAGAAGAAGCATGTGCCTAAACAATTTGAGGGTACACTACTTTCTGCAAAAGTTTGAATTTCATTTCTTAAAAACATTGGCTATAAGAGTTTTGGCACCTCAGGCTTTTCTTGCAAGTGCCTATTCCTTATGTCAGCAGATGGCACTATTTGTCTTCTTGTCAAATAGTTTGTGTTCTGAAATAAAAGTAAAAATTACAAGTAGCTGTGCATCACTTGATTGATCTTTGTATCAGCATGAGCCCAATCCTCCAAATGCTTGATATGAGTAACTTTAGTAGGTAGCCTCCTTTTGACTAAAATTTCTTTAACTGCTAAAACCACTGATGATTATGGTCTTCACATTACAATTGCTCTGCCTAAAACAATAAACCTTTCTGCTGTATGTATTTTTCACAGCATGCAATTGCTTGTCTTGTTTAAAACAGATTCGTCATCTTTATATCTTGCCCACCACATATCCCTTTCATCAGAGCTGATGATGTTATTTATTGCTTTAATTCATCTTTTATTTTCTCTGACCAATAAAAACCTGCTAGTAGATACACAAATTTCAGTTCAATGTTTTTCAGGCTACTTGCAATAGGTTTCAATAGCTTGTTTTTCTGAGTTGCCCATCATCAACCTCCTGAATTAAGCTCACTGACTCATAGGGATCCGCAAACAAGAAGCTGAAAATTACTGTTGTAGCCAAAATAATTAACATTAATAAGCCATGGTTTAACAGATGGCTTTAGACATACTGATTGGAATCAGACATTTGAGTTGATGAATTCTAGCTTAAGTTGTGCTTCCCTGTAGGTAGTATGTGTGCATACCACTTCTTATTAAATACACTTCTTAGTGCATTTCTTAGTTTTTTGGGGGTTTTGTTTGTTTTGGGTTTTTCTTAAACTGCAATTTTTTTAAACTTGTAGCTACAAGTGTATATGGTAACTGAGTAGTAATGAATATCAATTGTTAGTAAATGTACCTTAATGGGAGAGTGAATTTTATCAACAGTAGAAGATGAAACAGTTCTTCACCATCTAGAATAACCAAAAGTCATTCAGCATAGCAAGAACACACACAACATTGATTCTGAGCCAGAACGTATACTTAAATGCGTGAAAAACTACTGTGAAAGTTACTGAGGAAGCAGAATATGTTTATCCTCATAATAGATATTATTTGGAAGTTGTGTGCATTTCTACAAGAGGTATTTTGCATGTTGTAGTGATGCTGGCATCATTCATGTAAGTTTATGAACACACTAGTCAATATCTGTGCTGTGATTAATCTCTCTTCACCATCATTGTGACAGAATAATACTTAACTAAATTTCATTATTATGCAGGTCTTTATGGTACAGTCAGAAATGTCTGAATGCACATATATTAGCTGAATACTTGGTGGGTTCACTTTTTTTACAGATCCATATTCATATTGGAAAAATGTCAGTAGTAAATTGATTTTAATTTACTTTAAAAATCGTAGAATTAAGTGTTCAGTACAAACAAACCTTTTTGGTTTTGTTGGTAGAGGCAGATGCTGTTTGATATGTCTAGAAAGTTCAAACTAATCATTTGAAACATCTACAAACATCTGCCAATACTGTCAGCAAAAGGATGCAAACTTTAATATGAAACTTCAGAGAGCATGTTTTATGAAAAAGATAATGTGTGGCTGGATATTCCATCTGTGGTTTGGATATTTAAACTAAGGATTTTTTTTTTTAATAAAGTTTAGCTGTATTTTTATTATTTTAAGGAAATTCTGGAATGCTGTCTTTAGGGAACTTCTTTTTCTACCTTCCACACTTAATTATGAATTATATTAATGAATTAACTAGATCACAGGTCCTATCAGCAAGTCTTGATATCTTAATTACCTCAGTATTTTTATGATCTCTATTCTAGTGCAATGTTTAAAATAAACTAAGAATGACAAATGTCCTAAGCACTATATTAAATTCAAATTTAAGTGTATATTAATGGTTGGGAAAAATATTTTATGATATATGTAGATATTATTTAGCTTTGCTTTTGCAATAAATAACTGTCTCTAAATAAGAGCCAGAATCCAGGAAAGTAATAGGAAAGTATGAAGAGGAAAATTACTGTTGATGTAAGGTGATAAAAGTCCTGGCTTATTAGGTAAGAAAAGCTGCATTTATTTATGTAATAAATTATCCAGTGCATTTCAGGTCCTATGATGACTGTGGCTCACACAGATACTGGGCAGCTTACAAGTGCAAGTGCCCTTTTTGCTCTTCTCCCTGCCATCCAGTGTTCCTATTTTCTATTTGTATTTGCTGAAGTAAATCTCCTGAGTAAGGTTATTTAAGTAAAATTTTATATGCCTAAAGTCTACACATCATAGAAACTTTTCAGTTCATCTAAGGTTATTTCCATGGCACTCACTTCAGTTAGGGTAAAACACTGACCTAAAACAAATAGAATTATTAAAGTTGAATGGAATATTGGGTCAAGTACCCCTTATGCATCAGGCACTTCAGATGGCATAAAGATAAAACTGGAGGCAAGGTGGGCAATCCTTGATGTTTGAGAAACAACTTCCCCCTCTCCCCATCTCTCCCCAGTAACTTGATTCTAAGTAAACATAATACGTTACTTCTTAAAAGAGCGTGGAAGAGTTGGGCTACGTCTTCTGCTGCAGCATTCCCTGCCCCATGCCCTGAGCGGTGTCTGGTGCCGTGTGCTTGCAGAAATCTGGCGTGCGCGCTGTCCTTGTTTGCGTTCTCAGGCTGCAGCGGAGCTGTTAATAAAGAGATTGATGATAAAGTTGTCGAAAAGAGACAGTTGGACAGGACTGCTCTCCATGAGTGACAGAGGGCACACTCTGCCTTCACAGCCGAGAACGCTGCCCCCAGCAGAGAGCCGGCCATGCCTGGACACTGTGCCAAGCCTGTTCAGCGCATGGGGAGAGGAGCTGCAGCTTGTACCAAGGATTTCAATTAGGTTTTGAGCTTGTGCTCTTAAAGTGAGATTTCTTATTTAGGATCAGCGTGCAGTTTTTTAAAAACCTAATGTCCTCTTGAGAATAAGCGTGGTTTCAGCAGTGATATAAAGGCTGAAATTTTTGAGAATGACCTCCTAGGCCTTTTAAAATACTTCATTGTGGTCTGCTTCAATTAAATGAAATTGAGATTCTTAAAATTAACATTTTTTGCTTTTATGAGGAATAAATGAATTATACATGTACTCCGTCTAGATATTAGCTTCTGTAGGAATCTCCTGCCAAGATAGCATAAACTTGATTCAACTCAGTCACATGGTTGGAATAAGAGAGGCCCAGGATGATGCATGGAAGCATTCATTGTCTCAGCCACAGTTTATCATCTGTAAGTTTTATCCCTTACAATGTGAAAAACAGTGAGACTGATAAAACATTTGATAGTTTAAGCCATCTGCTCAGATAGTATATTAGAGTTATTAGTGATTGTTCCTACTGTTTCTTACCATCACCCAGAACAGTATGTGGATTTTCTATTCACTAGTGATCACTCTGATCACTAAATGCAGTATCTCAACTAGGAGTATTTTTTTTTCCTTGTAGGTAGTGAGATAAAAAGATCCTCACAATCTGAATCAAGAAAAATGCCTTAAAAAGCAGTTTCAAAGTTGCTTTTCAATGTATTTATGGGAGGAAGATCAATCTTTTTGGTCTGATTGCATTTTAAGAGGTGGTGGATCATTTTCTGTGGACAAATTGTACAAATAGTATAGACTTTTGCCGGGGTATTTCCCACAGGACGTAATTTCATAATTTTTTTTTAGTAGTTTACTAATGAATTAATAAATTCCTTCTTTATGTATTCTTTCTCAAAAAAAACACTAAGAAAAGAGCTGCTTCTGTTCAATGAGCCTTTGACTTCAATAGGGATGAAATAATATTTGTAGTAATTGCTGTGAATTGAAAAGTGCTGAATTAATTTAGTAGCATTTTTCTAGTAGTTGGTGTAGGCACAAATAATTTTTTCTCACTTTTTACCTTTTGCATCTTGACTTAGGCTTCTTTAAAAAAAAAGAGGGGGGAGGGAAAGTCTGTTCCATGAAAATGCAGGCTTAATATTGGAGAATCTCAAGCCTGTAAATTAATTGACCTAAGAAGACTTTGTTAGGGTTTTTTTTTTGTTTTTTGCTTGGTTTTGTTTTTTGGTGTTGGTTTTTTTTGTTGTTGTTGTTGTTGGGTTTTTTTTTTTTTTTTTGTTTTTGGTTTGGTTTTGGTTTTGGTTTTGGTTTTTTTTTGATGTAAGGATATAAGCTAACGCACTTGCATTATGTTTGTTCAAAGGTGTAGGAATTGGTTGATAGCCTCAACAGTAAATAGAATAGAAGCTGTCTAGCCAGAAGCACACCAGATGTTCTGTCTTTACAGATAAAGTCAAAATGGAAGTTTGATATAGCACCATTAGGATTTTTTTTTTTAAATGTTTAAAGAATGCTTTTATGTTTGATTTACTATGAGCTGTGTTTTTAAAAATGCATGGAAGTCACACTTGGAGTTGTTGCAATCACTGTAGTGTGTTGACTTTTCCTTTCTGGCCAGTTAGATTTTCAAGGGTAATCTGAGCATTCATTAGAGAAATAGGCTTCTAGGTTTGTTTAAAATAGAAATGTCTTTAGCTTTCATTATTATTTAGTGTTCCAGTATCACTAACTTTTATTTTCAGCACCGACTGTTACGTGTCAAACTGAATGAAACATGCCTTACCTGCCAACATCACAAAATTTAAAAGAACTGTAGTAATGAATTGTCCAGTCTTGTGCATTCCATCAACGTCATGTGTCATCAGCATGTTCCTCAGCTGTAACACCTCATTTTGATGCTTCCTGTTATGAAATAATTCTAGTGGTTTATTTCCTTCAAAATTAAAAGGGACGTGTGCATATTGTTTTAAAGCTGGAACAATTTAATGGGTCTGTATAAGAAGTATTATATAAATGTGTCAGCAAACACACAAATCCTAACAGGCTGCAAAAAAGCGAAACTTAGTGGGGAGTTATGTTAATGTGTGCTATGCTGAACAATTGCCAATAATGCTTTGTTTGCTATTCACATCTTATCTTGTTATCCTAGCCTGTCTCTGTAAGAGGCACCACAAAGTATCTAATGCTTGGCCTCTTTAGGTGTGTTTTTGTGGGAGGGGTTAACACAGCACATGCCCTTCCCACATGAGCATGTTCAAAACCTTTGTTTCTGGGAGACAGGTTGCAGTTAAAAACTATGAATACAGAGGATGGGCTTGGCTTTGGGGTGGGTGGGAGGGTATATGCCATGAATCGAACAAGTCCCTCTTCAGCTGGCCTGGTCCTGGCTGGAATAGCACAGTGTTGCAATATCTTAGATCTCTTCTATGAGCAATTCTAAGCTAAAACTACTTATCACTAGGTTAGAAGAAAAATTATGAAAACATTGTCGTCTGATGGGTATGCAGTCAGCTGAGGAATAGAGTTTACTTGGGATCTTGGATTTATTTCTAAATCCTTAGGGAAGAGGTTAATAGCAGTGACCTAGATGCTATAGCATTAGGATCCTTGGGGAAAGGGGAGTTTCTTAGTTATTTAAGCACTGGTTATATGCCTGCAGATATTAAATTCAAGCTCTTCTTCATAAAACAGTCAAGGGAAGATGTTTCTCAGTGTCCATTGATCAAAAAATTACTGTATATAAAAATATTAAATCAAGCTCCATGTATGTGCTGCGAACTGCCACTGGGAATTTTTCTATAGAGTGTGGAATCACTCTGGAGAAAGGACTTCTTTTGTGTTGGAGTTGAAATATAATATATGTCTTCCCAAGTGTTCTTTTACAGCTTTCTAAGTGTTTTTGGATCTACAAACTGTGGTGGCTGGTTCTATACACAGTGGAACATGCGTGAGACTTTATTTAAACAGCCGTGTATATTCCACTGGTAAAGTAAAAACTGAAATATGGACAATACTGATAGGAGAAGCTGTTTGTCCAATTGACACTCTTGGCACCTATCCATTTTTTTCTCATTGACTGTAAAATATTTTGGACCTTTCATCTGATGATCTCAAAGCTTTTTGCAAACATTAATTAAGCCTGTTGATGTCCCTGTGAGCTAAATAAATACAATAGGTGTGGTTTAGATGGGTAAATGAAGATACAGAGTAGTTGTTTTGTGCGAGGTCACCTGCTAATTCAGCAGTGGAGCTAAGGGGTGGGAAACTGTCTGCCTGAGTCTCCATTGCAATGGCTAGGGTTAAATCAGATTCTCCCAGATAAATGTAAACAACCACCAGACTTTCATACGGGGAAAGATAGATAGAGCACCCTAATTGCAGTTAGTATTCTGACAGTGACCAGAGCTTTCCTACAACACTAAATTCTTACTAGTCTTTGCAAAAGCAATTATCTGCATTGTGCAGTGCAGTGAAAGAATTAAATAGTAATAAAAAAAAAGTCACGACTCAAATCTGTAGTTCTCTGTGTTTAGTATTTCCTGTTTTTGCCTAATATCTCTTAAGGTGCGTAAAACATGTCTCTTCGTGACTTGCTCATCTGCATCCAAGAAGATGCTATCCAATCCTCTAAAGACATTATGTGTCAAGAATGGGACTAGCAGGAATATGAAAGAGGGATGAGGAAATAAGCAAAACTGGAGATAGATCTCAGAGGACCTTAAGCATAGTACTTGCAATGAGTTTGTTTCTCATCAGAACTTTGCTGGAACTACCTTGTCACCTGAATAAAGAAAACACGTACCTACTTTTGCTGCTAGTTTGAAAAATGCAGAAATCTGATTTGCAGTTTACAGCATGTGCAAGCACTATGTCCAAGATGGTATATCACATAGAGACTATTACCTTCACACAGGACACTGCTCTTGCCTTGAGCAGGGTGACTTCATTTCTCATAGTTCTTTTAGTGCATGAAATGTCCTTTTGGGATGTGGCAGACTTGTAGGTTCTGGTTTGATTCTTCTTGCTACTAGAAGAATAGTTAATGCTGTTAGTTAATTCAGTGATAACTTAATTCATCAATAAATGTTTGCTTTCTGTCTCAGTAAGAGCTTGTGATCCGTGTCCTAACTCTGCTGCTATTTCTGCAGAGATTGTTGCAGATGCTATGCTGCTAAACTCGCACCTTGCAGTGCAGACTGCAGAGGGAGATCTCCAAGCAGTTACAAATTAGCTTCTGCAGGAAGATTCATACTTTGTATGCAGTGTACTGGTCCAGGAATAAACACCTCCAAGTGTTCTGATACTTGCTGAAAATGGCAAATGATTTGGCAATAAGCATTTTGTAGGCTGCTGCAGGGCCTTGGGAGACAAAGGTAAATGTGTGAACACAGCTCAATTTAACAAGTTTTGTTCTCCAGTCAATGATTCTCTTGCTTTTTGGTTCTTCCTATTCCTGGTGCAGGAATAGTGACATAGCTTAAGTCTGGAGTTGGGAAGTGGAAGAAAGACTATTGCTTCTTGAAGAACTGGTCAAAGACACAGTTCTGTCCTCATATAATTTTCTTGAAGGTTTGGTTAGGGAATTCGATGTAACATTATATGCATGCTTATTTTCTTATAACTGCATTGTGCCTGTTGTTACTTTTCAGTTTCTTTTTACACTTGGCAAAACAGATCGGTTGATACCCAGTGAAACACAGCTATTTCTGGTCTGGCAATCAAACAGTATATCAAGTGCAGTGCAGTAATGATGGAAAGCTATTAGGTCAATAACATCCTGTGCAAACTCAGGCTGATTTGACCTTACAGTACCTTGCTTAACTTAGAAGTGCACACTAAAATTATTGTGGCGGCCTTGTTTTGTCAGGAAAAAGAATTAATCCTAATCAGACCCAGAAAGCACATGGTAGGAATAATCTTGCAGAGTCTAGTAAAAGGAATAAAGATTTTAATATATTTTTGACTAACTCCACTGTAAGCTAGAGTGGAATGTCTAACTTTTTTTAACATGACCATATAATGAGTATGCATCAGTCTAGTTTTAAAAATTCCAGTTTGAAGTTCTAATTATCTGCACCAATGTTTGTGAAATCTAATGTTTGTTGTCCACATATCATTTAGAAACTTTTTTTTTCCTTAAGTACATGTTTAAGCAACTGTACATTAAAGAAAAATCATTATCAAGCTGTCTCATGTATGTTATTCTGATTTGGGGGGCACACGGATCCTGTCAGATTTGGTGGTGAAAGCACCTTCATCAGATAAGGAGTAGTTTCAATAGGTTTCCTTCTAATCCACTGAGACGTCTATTTGAACAGAAAGAAATGCCAATACCTACTACTGGCCAGGATACCGTTTATTAGTTTGTGGAATGCTCTGGCACCTACTGAGCCTGAGCCTTGAGAACCACCAGAATGGGAAGGTGTCTGGGTGCTGTGTTGCAGCCACGCTACAAGGACTGGATAATGTGTATAAGGTACATATTACACCTGGTGGAGAGGACCAGCATGCAGCACATCCGAGAGCTTGGAGACTTGTTTGTGAGAGCTCCCTGCACAGTCAGTGCTGTCGTGTGCTCCCTCCTTCAGTCCGTTGCATCTCATTAGCAGTCTCTTTCCGTGGAGTGTAAGAAACTCCTTTTGACCGGGGCATGTTGTTTACTTCCAAACCTGTGTACAGCTGGCATAAATCCCTCCAGGCTGTGGTCAGAGCTGGAAGCTGGCCATTAATACAGGCTGCTTCTTTGTCATGATATAGACTTAAAGAAAAGAAAGCAGGTGCCCTCCTGGCATTTTATAAAGAGTCATTCATGAATATAAGATACTGCATTTTGCATATTAGTGTGAGTGCCAATATAAACCCAGCTGTGTGCAAAATAAAGTGAAATATGTATTTCCAAAACTAGGCCACAGCTTTTCTATGGTGCAATCTGAAAGCATTTGAATCAACTTTGCATATGCATAGCCTTTTCTTTTAAAATTATATTTTTCCTTGTTTTTTTCCCCTTTTTCCCCCATCTCTTTTCTTTTTCTTTCTTTTCTTTCTTTTCTTTCTTTTCTTTCTTTTCTTTCTTTTCTTTCTTTTCTTTCTTTTCTTTCTTTTCTTTCTTTCTTTCTTTTTCTTTCTTTTTCTTTCTTTTCTTTCTTTTCTTTCTTTTTTAAAATGTGGTGATTTTGTAGCACTTCTCCCAAGGTAATAAGACAATAACATGAACAAAAGTGGAGGAAATCATAGGCAGATGCCACAAAATGCATCTTGAACGTGTGCCTCTGTGACAACTTTCCTTCCATTTCTCTGATTCCAAATCAGAACTCTCCACTTATACTGATGTGGGATTCTGTTCTTCCAGGTGCAACTTTTTCAGAGAAGACAGTCAACCATTTTGCTTTGCATTTTGTTATACTTTAGACCAAACTCTGCAAACCTAAAAGTTCTTGTGCTCCTTTTCAGTCCCAAGGGTTGAAGTGGTGGATTTTTAAGGTCCTTTGTATACAACTGGTACTGGGCACTCTTCATGCTGAGGGAAGGAGAAATAAAAGGGGTTAAGGGAGTGCAGGGAAAGTAGAAGAGAACCCTGTGGACTGTGGTGGAGTTATCCACAGCATGTAACATCAATAGGCGGAAAACATCAGGAGTCACCTCTTTTGTGGGCCTGAGTGTAAGTGCCCCTTCTTGCTTCCTATGTACTTTCTTGTTTTTGTTGCCTTCACAGATAGTGAACTACTTTCAGAAACCTTGTGAGGAATAAAATAGATGTGTCCAGGCAGGTTTTTTGGAGTTAGGGAATTATTAAATTAGGGATGTCAGGGACATCAGAAGTACAATTGGGTGTTCTTCCCTTTTGACCCAAGCATCTCCTGCCTTCCCCTCTGCACAGTCCAGGGGCAGGAGGGGTTATTGCAGAAGAGTTGATGGGCCAGGCTGGAGTGTCTTGCTCTGAATGAAGGTGATAATGCTATAGTTTCATCAAAGAAGGTATCAACCATCAAAGGTGCTGTATCAACCTCTGTCCAAGGGTCACAAAGGGAATTGGTGATGCAGCAGGAATCACAAGCTATGCTTCCAGGTGCTGTAATCCAACTAGCAGATGAGACTTTTTTTTTTTTTTTTGGTGCACTTCTCGTAAATCCCATAATGGATCCATCTGCATTCATATGCAGTTAAAAAGTCTGATCTGATGACAACTCAGCAGCAAATTGTGACTGACAGAGTGTGGTGCTAACAAAACAAGAGGCATTTAAAACTGGGTGTATGCATTTGTGAAATTAAGATGTGGGGGTTCAAGATGCCCTGATAGGAGAAATTAATCTATGTCTGATTGATTTTGATCTATGGTTAGCCATGTTTTGTTTCAGGAGGATTCTTTGGTTTTTTTGCTAACAGGCACTTGGCTTTAACAATATTCTTTCACTCTTTGGTTCTGGTAGATTTAATAGCATAGTTGCTAAATCGAGTTTAGATAGCTTATCCTGTATATATTTAGAGATAAGAAGTTCATTTAGGGATTAGGGAATGCTTCTTGTATATGCACCATTAAGCATAGCACATCTGGTACTGAACTAGCAATCAGCAGAATATTGACAAAAGTTATAAAGAAATCTTTTTTTTTCAAGTGAACACATGTTTATATCTGAGGTCTGAAAGCTTACATGACAAAAGAATTATCTCCAGGAGTTGTAAATTAAAACCAAATTCATACTGTTCATACTGAAATACCCGTACTGATCTTGGTTAGAAACTGTTGTAGTGGGTCAAAACATTTGGTGTTACAAAAAATCATCTTATAGCAAAGAAGACTTTATAGTTGTAGTTTCTGCTTGTAAGAGAGAAAGAGAAGCTTGTTTTCTAGTATCTTGAAGGAAGCTGAAGAAGCAGTAAATTGTGGGAATAGTGAAAAGGGAAAAATGAGATATAGACCTTTACATATTATTTGTTTTAACTGGAGAGTCAGGCCTCTAAAAGTAGCCTTCAGAGAAGCAGTTAAAGTACAACATTGTTTCTCTAAAAGCTAATGAACAAACAAAACAAAGTGCTTTAAATAATGTTGAAACTGTGAAAACTCATGTATTATCTGGGAGTGAAGGGAGACAGAATGACCACATTACAGATGCTCAGCAGGTGGTAACCAAAACCAAGGAGGGAGCTGCGAGGACAAAGGGCATTCCCCCAAATCGCCAGCTTATCTGGTCCTTATTCACACCACATATAATGCTTTATATTGCAATTAGCAGAAAAGTGATTAAATCTTTGAAACATGGAGGTGAGCCTTTCAGACGTGCAGGTGGTTCTTCTGAAACGCCTGTTTGTGAAGGAGAGATCTGCTCTGCTCCCACCAGCAGCTCAAGGAAGATTTTGTGGGCTATTTATATACTTTATGGCAGGCTACTTTCTTTCCAAGTGGAAAAGCTGATTCATGCTGGTGTGGAAGCTGATTGTGCTGCCAGTGGGAGAGGCAAATTCGAGGTAGGCGAGGATAATTAAGCAGGAGATGTGTACGGTTCAAAGCCGTTTCTCCAAGGGAGCCGTTTGTGTCAGTGTGCGCGGCTCAGCTGCAGGTGTCACTGTTAGATCTCAAATAATGGGCTGCTCGGCGGCTGCGGCTGCAGTCACAATAGGCTCTTCTTTCCTACCAAAGTCACACTTGTGATAGTAATGTAAAATCCAGAAAATGTGTAGAGAAGCGTGATGGGCTGCGGCTCTGTGTGAGTGTCGGTGTGTGCTCTGTGCTGCCGTATGCACTCAGGGGACACCTGCACACGGACGGTGGGAGGGCACCTCTGCCCTGGACACCCCACCAGCAGCTATCTCAGCGGCAACGAGCTCAAACGCCTCTGCAAATTACACCTACAACTTTCGTTCTGAATGTTTTGCATTCCTCCCGTGCTTTAGGATGGATATTTAACTTTGACTCTTAGCAAAGTGATGATGAAATCTTTAATTTAGCCAGCAGCTGAAATTTTTTACTGTGATTTGCAGTAGGTCAGTAATTCCGTTCTCTGCAAATGAATTTGCTTGGACTTCTTTGTGATTTTTTGTCTGATTATTTATTTTTCTTATTCTATTTTGCTTTTGAGCCAACAGGCCTGATTCTTCCAGCATTTTTATTCAGATAATGAATAAAATGCTGCAAGTTTACTGTCTCTTTTTGTATTACTTTTCCTTTTTTTTCCTTCACTCTTCTTTGAAGAAAAAAAGAGGGAGTGAGAAAGAACTGAAGAAAGGGAGTTATAAACTCTTAGCAAACTCTTCTTTGATTCCTAATTTGAAGCTACTGTATTGTTTAGAAAGCAGCAAAAAACCCACAACAATTCTGGGTGTGTTTTGGAGTAGCTCCTCAATAGCTTTTTAAACGAAATTTTAAGAGAAATGCAATATTCTCATTAAGTACCAATCTCCACAGGCTGTTCTTCCCCACCTGGACACCATGCCTTCAACACTGGTAGTCTGGTGCATGACATTGATTGCTCCCTGTATTAACATTTACGATGCTTTGTTGTTTCTTTCTTGGTGGTAGCTTTCCTGAAGTATTTATGCAATTTATAAAGTATATCCCTTGTCTAGATCACTTTATTTCTCTTCTGTTTCTTTATTTATATTCTATTCTATTCACCTTATTCCCAATTTTCACTTTCTAAAATGTTGTGTTACACACCTATGTGGGATTTTTTTTTGTTTCTGCTTGAATCCAGACAAAATCTTTTGCTAAAGCAAACATATTTGTGAGACTGAAAAATACTCCTTCCTCAAAGCAGACAATGGAGTTTTTCACTTGCACAAAGAAATGTATATATCACTGAGTAAGCTCACTCTAATTGAATCCTGACCATTCTGGAGGCATTTAGCCCCCTCTTTTTAATTTTTCTCTAAATAAAACCTAGAAATGAGAAAATATTTTGAAGTGGGCAGGAAAGGGAGGGGGAATAGAAAAATAAAGCAAATAAATTTTTGAATAAGAATGACCCATGTACTGTGACCAGAGGGCAAATGCAAATGTGTGTTTTCAAACATAGACTCGTGCATTCTTATTAGGGGTTCGTGACTGTGCCTCCAAGCACATCATTACATATTCATAAGTGTGAGGAAAATAGACTCCTTCCACATTCAGGTGTGTTCAACTCAATGCTACCCCTTTAATCTTAAAGAACAGCTCATTTGGTCTATTTTCTTCAGTTCACAAAGTGTTAAGGGAATATGAGATAAAAGATGCACACACACAAAAAGAAAAAGAAGCAGCAATATTCCACAAAGATCTTTTTAGTGTCAACTTAAATGCACACAAATAGCAGATGATGATCTCTTTTATTGGACTAACATTTATCCACTAATATCCACACACTTTTAAAACCATTGAGACCTCCTCTTCAGGTGTTCATTTGAATAGAAATAGCTGAATGAGTGTTTTTATAATTGATCCCCTGAGTACTGAATGTCTAGTGCTGCATAACCAACATTTTCCCATTGCTGATTTTTTTTTCCAAATTGCTACTCTGCAAAATTAGGATTTTGTATAGTTTTGATAAGAAAATTAACCTTCCAAATGCCAGATCCCCTTAATGTTACTTAGTAACTGCTGCTAAGGTACACTTGGAATGCTTGTTCTCGAATGGATTTTTAAATGTATGTGAAGAAAAAAAAATAGGTTTTTTTTGCTCATGAAATTACACAGAAACTAGAGATCTCCCCCTAAAAATAGTTTGAAAGTTGTTTGTTTGGGTTTGGTTTCTTATCACTGTCCCCTAGATAAGCACTTGTCATCTTTACACTGTGCTTAATGAAGTGCCTTTGCTTTCAACAGCAATGCAGAAACTTCATTGCTTTTGTTTCACTTTTACACTGACTTAAAAGTCTGATATATTTTTAACTTTCTATTTTTAAAGTCACCTTACATTTTTCTTGCAACATATGTGGAGTGTCCTAAGAATTAATTTTTCCGGAGAAAGTGTAATTTTTTTCTTTCTTTTTTTTTAAATAGGAAAATACTCTGCTAATGCTTGCAATTTTGAACACGGATTTTAAAAACACTGATCTTGATGTAAGGAAAGAGAGTACCTGAAGTCTAACAGCATGCATTACAGGTGGCTGTTCCTTCAGTAGCCCCTTGAAGGAGATGGATTTCCTAATTGATATGAAATCATTTTGTAGCAGCAACACCTAAAGAGTAGAGAGAAAGGGAAGAAGATACGATAATGACTGTGCGATAAAACCGGTTAGCATTTGTGTGCCATAGTAAACACTCATGAGTATAAAGAAAATACTAGCTAGCCACTAGAGATATCCACTTATGTTCATGATACAACCACTACAAACTCTGGTTCTATCAAGCTAGCATCAAGCACAAGATCCATCTTTAATTAATTTAATCCTATAGAGCTGTGACTCATTTTATTTGTGACTGTGCAGAGAGAAATTACTTTCCATACTTGCCTTGAACTTCAACCTTATCCTTCTCTATCAGTCATATTGAATAACACAAAAGCACATGCTCTGAAATTCATGTCCTGGTTTTTTTTTCCCTCCAAACATTATTCAGATCTTTCTACGTGTGCCTTACTCAATAAAAAGCACAGAAAATGCCTTCCCCCACTCCTCCTTCTTTAGGAGAAAGAGTGATTTCTGTTGCAGGGCAAAAGAGCTTATTAAATGAGAAGTCTTTCTCATGATGAGTAAGAAACATGGAAATTCTAGAATAAGACAGAAAGATTTCTTTGCCATCTTCGGTTCAGGAATGAACAAACCATGTCCCACAGAGGCCCAAAGCACAAATAATAGTGTATTTTCCCTTTTTTCTCCTCTCTTTAAAAGCGTGCTTTGTGGAAATTACATCTTCTGTGACTTGTTGTACAGCTCCTTGCTCTAGCAGAAACCTGTTCCACCTGCTCTGCAAGGGTACACAGCAAGGGTACAGCTGTGCACACTGCCAGGATCAGCCCTGTCGTGAGGGTGCCAAAGTGTTCCTAATGGCAACTTCACTTCCAAAGTCTGGCTCTTGCAAGGAAAAATGCAAACGTTCTTTTAAGCATTTTTTATCTTTCAAAGAAACAAGGGCAGAACAATGAGCGCCACCCCGCGC
>WEKY01026740.1:0-15585 GCA_013390045.1 Picathartes gymnocephalus | reverse complement strand
ACAACCCAACCCCCAACACATTGACTCACTAAATTTTGATTTCTGTTATTCTTGACGGTGGCCAGTGCTGATTGTCTGTGGGTTTCCAGTGTTCTTTCAGAGTCTTTAAAAATAGACATTTCACTGAGGAGGCTTTCTTCAAGAAATAAGAAACGCCCTCTTCTTCTCCCTTTGGAAAGACCTCCCACACCCACAAAGCTTTCAGCCCTCATATTTCAGGCACAGATAAGTCTCCCATTGCCCCAAAGGCTCCAAGACGTTCTCCTCACATCAGGGTCATAAATGTATTTGGCAACTCTTTAGGAAACATATTACAGATTTGGGCAAATCATACTCTCACTGTCATTTCGGGTAGCAGCAGCATCCAAGTGCTGTGAGAGTTTTGGGGGAGTTTTTTTCCAAGCTTTATACTGGATTATGTTATCTATTAAAAGCAGCTATTTTTATGCTGAACTGTTGCAATGACCTGTATTTCACAACTTGCACATATACACTGAAAAAACCATTATCTTGCACTCAAAAGGTGTTTCAGTGAAAGCTCCATGACATTCTGTGCAAAATCTCATTACCTTCTTGCTTGGGTTTTCATTTTGTTTCAGTTTGGGGAGCTGTTTATTTCTTGGTAGCTGCAGGTGCCAACTTTGGTGTTTGAAATAGAGATGCGACTTCTGTCAAAGCATTACACACCTCGTAATAGCTGACTAAACGCGCTCCATAGATAATATGAAGAACAGAGGAGGAAAATAATGAAATTATTCTCTGAGTCGCTGGTGAACCAAGGACAGAAGCCAAACACCCTTAGTTTCCAGTGGTCTGACCCTGCCACTAGAAAAAATTAATTTATCTTGTGGCTTGTATGAGATCTTCAGGAGCAGCTTTGCAGTCTCTTTGTTTGAGCAATTAAGGTGGAAGTGGGAGCTGTTAAACTGATATCCAGCTGAAATATTTAAGTTATTTAGTAACTATTAGAAGTGACTTAAACATGCCCTTATCTGTGACTTGAAATAGGCAGAGGAAAATAGATTGTTTGCCTTTCCTTGTGGCTTAGAGAGATGAGGGGTTTTTATCCTCACGGAATGAAGGGGAAGGATTTTTTTTTTTTTTTTTTTTCCTTAAAAACTCTAAAAGAGCCCAGACTCTTGAGCAGTAGCCCTGTCTTTCCCCTTTTTTTTGTTTCTCCAGGAAATCTCTCTTGGAGAGCACAGGAAGCAGAAAAAGCCAGCTTTAAACAGGTTGTAGTTAAAAGGCTTATAGTGTTCAATCTATCTGTAACCAAAGCAAGCCCAGCTTTGTTGGATGCCAATTTACTGACGAGGGTTCCCAACTGCAATTTGTTTTCCATTTTAATCAACGAAGTTCCATTTTCCTGATGGTTTTTATGTCAAATATTCTTGCATTGCTCGAGCCGTCCTTCAGGAAATGCATGGCAGGCGAGAACTCATTTCAAATGTAAAAATACCAAGAAAGAGGAGAGTGAGGGGAACTATAAATAACCAGTGAGATGTCAGAGTTTCAGTCATTTTTTCCTCCGCAAGTCAGCTTTAGCAGTTAAGGTCAAGATAACATTTCCATGTCAATGGTCAGTTACATCAAAATTCTAAAACAGGAAAATTGAATGGAATTTTTGATTTTTTTCTTGTATTGTGCCCAGATTTGACCAATTTATAGTCTCTCTGGTCCGCCAGCTCTGGGTTCCAATGTTATTTTGGTTAAGGTCCTTACCAGAGTGGCAAGCTTGGATTGGAACATTGGGTTTATTAAAGGCTATGAAATTAAATTCCCCACCAAAAGAAAAGAAAAAAGCCCCCTTCTTGCCAATAGTCACTTCATTTCCTTTGATGCGTTCAGTTTTACTTGAATTTTAGCCTAACAATTTGCTACACAATTTTGTTTTGTTTTCACAAAGTTCTAATCAGCTTAAACTGCAAGCGGTTTGAAATGCCTCTCTAACAGCTTCCTTGGTTTTGCTAATTAAGCTTGAAATCTCTGTGTTGTCCACAATTGTATCTAAACAAGGAGGAGAGTGTATCTGTTCGATGTTTGCCACATCTCCCAGCTGCATGTAATTCTGCTGCCTGTGCAGAAAGTAATCACAACAGGACAGAACCTTTATTTAGGCAAAACTCCCAGGGCGGTATGCAAGGTCAGGCACATCACGTTTTGAGGAATTTGGTGGCGAGAACACGTAAGGCAAGCAGAGCTACATCAATAGCACAGTGACTGGGAGTGCTTGGGAATAACGAACAGCTTTGCTTTATTCCCCAGAGCACTTTGTTCTGCAGAGCCCTGAGTCCTGTATGGTCTGTAGGTGCTCTCACCTCATGTGTGGGTATTAATAAGAGATAAAAGCAGAGGCTATCAAAACCCGCCGTGTATTCCCCCCTCAGGAGCAAAGCTAATAGAATATCATAGTTTTTAAAGCTACCAAGGTTCACTTCAGTGGAAAAAGAGTTCTAACAAATCGTCAAACACATCTCTCTGAGTTGGGCAAAGCCATGGGCTGGTTTCTCCCTAAGTAGGGACCACAGTGGTGTGAAGCAATGCTAATCTGCTGAGGCATAGCTGCTGTTGTGCGACACAGCCCAGGGATTTCCGTGGTAGCTCTGTGCCAGTTTGCCTCAGCTGCAGGAGCCTTGAACAAACTGTTTACCTCTGACATTCTGGGAGGGATTTTGAGGGATTTCCTTCAAATCAGAAATTTTTGAAAATCAGCATCTTGCGCCAGGCGTTGTATTATGCAGTGTCTTGGAATGAATGTCTGTTCCTGCACTTAGGATTTCCTTGGATTGAAGGAATCAGAGATGGAAACTGTCTTATCAGATCATCCCTCCCTGCCAAGGCAGGCTCATCTCCTGTGCTCTGCTGATGCTGCTGTGCTTTACGGATGTTTTTCTCTCCAGTGCTCCAAAAACCTCCCCAGCTTCCTGATTGGCTGTTTTCTGGGCCAGTTGCAGTCCTGGTGTGGAGTGACCGATTTCACATGATTATACTGGTGTTCATACCTGGGTGTGGTGTGGTGGCAGTGCTGACAGCAAGAGTGAGCTCTGCTCACCAACACGCTCAATGTGCTGCTTCAGTTCTCTGGGGAGCGTGCAGCTCCCCTTTCCTGGTGGCAATAGATAAGATATGAGGAGGTTTGGAAATGCAGCTTCACTAGAGAATTACTGAAGCCACTGGAGCTGATTACTAAGAAATTTAACAATGTTCTTTTAAATAGCAATTGCTAAGGATGCTTTCAGTTGTTTGGCTTAATGTAGTATTCCATGCAACTATAATTATTGTTGCTGAAAAATTTCATATGCATAGACTTCTTTATTCTCCATGCTATTTTAAAGTCAACTGTAAGTTAGAAGCATTTCCCCAGTATTAAACTATTTTGCTCTTGCAAATGGCTATAGCCACATTGGAGTATTCTGAATAACAGCTCAGGTGCTGTTTTCTGATACTGCACCACCCAAAGTTGACTTCTGAGATGTGTGTAAGTCATTATAGATAAAAAGAATTTAATTTTTTCTGTTAATAATATCTTGTTTCCTTTAAGTAACCATTTAGGCACACAGACTACTTCACAAGTATTTATCAAACCTAACAATATCCAGTTTCTCACTGGGATATGTAACTTCTATAGCTATTTTATTTACAGGCCAACTGAAGCACAGAGCATGGGAATGCTTTGCCTATGGCAGCTACTTGGTTTAAAAGCCAGAAGTCCAGGCATTTGATCTTCCAGCCTACCAGTTTAGAGGACAATTCCCTCATTTCTGACATTCATAGGCTCTGCCTTTTTAAAGGGACAAAGATCTCTGTTGTCAGAGCAAGGAATGTACAGAAGATGAGTAGCTTTGAGTGCCAGAAAATAGTTAAGTAATTTCCAGCACGGGGCTTCTTGCGGATTTTTAGCTGAAAGGAGTCAATGTGGCTGTGGTTGGACATTGAGCATAATGCAGAGCAGATTGTTTAACCCTGATGTTCCTTCATCACTCCCAGCTTGGTAGTGCTACAAAGGGATGCAGGCCTTATCTAAACTGGCACTGAACATCAGAGAAGTCACCCAGTCCCTGCCTCTGCTGCTCCAAACATTAATTACATTCAGCATTAAAAATACAATTCTTTCTGTGCAGGTAGTATGGCCAGCTTGTGTGCCTGCCACGCCCAGCAGCCTTCTCTAAGTTTCCTCTCCAGCCTTTGATGTGCTCAGACAATGGCAAAGCCATCCCTCAGCCTTCACTTGATAAGAAAAATGGAGCTCCTTCCTCCTCTCACTGTAGAGCATATTTTGACATCTGCATATCATTTGAGAAGCATTTCTCAAGCACTATTCCATTTTCATCGTGTCCTTTCTGTTATTGCACATTTGTGGACTCCGTTGCATGTCATTGTTATCTTTACTACTAAGTCATGAAATGCATCTAGCCTTTCTCTAATAGTTACAGGGCAAGGGGAAGGGACTCCTTCATCCTGTATGCTGAGAGGACTTTCTGCCAGATTCACCTCCAGCTGCTCTGAGTCCAGAACTACAAAGCTGAATTCAGTTTTCCTGACAAGAAAAGCAAATTCCAGCAGAGGAGAAGCATGCCAGCCGTGGTATTGCTACTGTGCTGGGAAAACCACTAAAAACTGAGCCGAATGGAAGAATGATTTCAAAGCCACTGAACACAGTAACTCCAGGGCCTGAGTCTGCACTGTGCAAGTGGTAGCTGTAAGCACAGCTCAGACCCATTGCCAGCATGCTGGTAAAGCTGCAGGATTGCCAATGTAATTTATTCCAGTATCTTCCTTTCCATCTCCCAGCAAATCAAGCTATACCATCTAAAGAACAGCCTCACTGCTCACCACTGTGTCTGATTTAGGGGGTTTTGCCAAGACATTTTGGGCTGTCAGGGCTCACATCTCTTGCCCCAATACACTGATGCAGTTATGGCAGCATGGTCTGAAGGTCAGAGCACCAGCCAAGGTGCTTCTGCAGTGCTCTCCCGTGCTGAAAGTACCCCTCAGAGCAGCAAGAAGGGGAGTGTCACACTCTGCTAATAATATATCCACCTGGTCAGGTGAAGTGAGAAGGATTAACTCATGCCCAGGTTCTCTCCTCAGACATGCAGGAAGGAATTTCATGCTGGCTATTAGTGACTTAAATGTTACATTTGCCAAGTTTTAACCCATCTGTGGAGATAGCAGCTGGGGAGCTTTGGGTGGAAATCAGGTCTTGGATTTTCCTTTTCTAGAAATAATGCCAAAAAAGTATTTGAAAGTGTTGAAAGTACATCTTGACACTTAACCCCTCTACCACTGTCTGCTTTATATTTAATTTATAATACAACTATATATTTTCAGACTCAAGACCTAAATGAAACCATTTGCAATTATTTTGAAGTGCAGTTTTTCAATTGACTTGATATAATTTGAGGTTTATAAATTCACCAGAGTTCTTGAGATTAAAGTGTTCTGTCTTTGCTTAAGTATGGAAACATTTTCAAGCCTCGAAAAGTATCCCCCAAAGGGGAAAATGTCTGCTGTTCTGCTCTCCTCGCTGTCAGAGGAAATGAAGGATGGAGTCACAAGATTTAAAGCAAGTCACTTACCACACTTTACTAAGTTACTGTTCAACTATAGCATTTGACCATGTGCCTGTTTTTAGCACAACAGTCACATTTCATTCATGCAGCTTAAAACCATCTCCTCTGCTCAGTCACTTCAAAAAATGTGTTTCTTCTGCAATGCTCACAGAAAGTGAGTTTGTGTCCCTGTGCATGAGTTGCCAATGTAATTTATTCCAGCAACTTCCCTCCCCTCTCCCAGCAAGATAAGCAATACCATGCTCGAGTCCCTGTGCGTGAGCTCTCCTTGGTCTGCTGTTCAGAGTGCAGGAGACATTATTTATGTTCGTTAGAGCTTGGGATGAATGGCCAATGCAGAAGAAGCAATGACGAATCTGTGTGGCTTTTCTTCTGTACTCATTGCTGGGTCATTGTGGGAGAGTCCTTGTGCTGGCATGATATTGTGAGTTACAGCTACCCCCAGAGTTTTGTTAGGAGGGGTTATAATCTGCAGCAACAGGGCAGTGGGATGAGCTGCAGCCCATGGGCTGTCATTGCACCTCTGCTCCCCAAAACCTCTGCCACCTTGCCATCTGGGATGTGAAGTTTGCAGGAGAGGGCTCCAACACTCCCCACCTCCAGTCTTCCCTGGCTCTTGCAACCCAGACGTCTTTCACATCAGTTGGAGTTTTTACTTTGTGTCCCATGTTTAAACCTAAAATCTGCAGAGCAACTCCCTTTGGCTTTCTGTGGTTTCTGAAGGGACAAGTATTGCTCTAGGGAAGTCAACTCCCACCACAATTTGCTAGATGCTTGCTCCCAAGCAGCTTGTTCCCACTTTGCTACTGATTGTGCTATACATGTTTAAGTCTCTTAATTTTAACTTGCAAGATGATTCATGATGTCCTGGTCATTTCAGTTCTTTCTTTGTGTTTTAGTGTATCTTTGCTTGGGGTTATTTTTCTTGTTGGTATTTAGGGTGCATTATTCTCCCCATGTGAGAAATTTGCCATTTCTGCCCTCAAGAGACATGGACCCAGACTCAGCCATAAACATTGTTCCAACCTTCCATTTAGAAATGGATGGTTCCTTCCCTATACTTTTCAAACTCCCCAAAAATTACTTGGATTTGGAGACACAAGGGCACTCCCTGCCTCTTGGCCAAAAATATGGGAAAAGAATGGTAAACTTTACTCTCAGCCCACACTAGATTTGTGGTCCATATTCTTATGACATGAATGTGACCACAACCCCTAGGTCTGATGTTTCCTAGCTGTTTCTCATCTGTCTTCTTTATGCCTTGTCTTAGCTCTCTTAATGTAGTTCATGAGGTGCAGTCAGCTCTACCTGTTGATTACAGAGCAGGCTTGCAACAACAGCTGGAGAGAAAAGAAGAAAAATAGAGCTGTTAGGCATTTTTCATCTTGTTTGGCTTTTTGAAGGTCTGAAAGCTCCAGGACATGCTAGGAGAGAGTTAGCTTAACTGTGAAAGAGATCAAAATCAAGAAGCCAAACTTAAAATCCTATAGGGATGCTGTTCCCATAATGTGCAGAAATACCTTTGTGCAAGTTGTTAGCTGCTGGGGCAGCACTTAGGCATGTGGGATAACCTGATTAGAGAATCAAAGAAAACCCTGGTAGCTTCACAGGCCAAATCCTGACTTACAGCAACCTGATGTCAAATGGCTGTGAATCAAGGAAGCTTTCCCTTTGGCATCATCTGGTAACACCTTGAAGAGAAGGGTCTGAGCCAGGGTTCTAGCAGGGAGAGAGGCTTAAGCAAATACACTCCCAGACAGGGAGTGAGCTGGAGTCTGAAACTAATGACTTTGTTTTTCCTTACTGGTACAGACTTGGAAGGATGAAAAGAATAAATTTCTCAGGTCTGATTTTCAGGTTGTGTAGAAGGCTTAATCAGGAGTTGGTTAATTTATAGTGCTTGTCTTCCTTAGCTGTGAGAATGTCAAACTGTGACTGAGCTGAGATTTGGAGCAGAAGATGTGTATTTGCAGAAGGTATGATCCAGCAGGGTTTCCCTGCTGTCCTGGTCACTGCAGAATTTCCACCAAAATTGGTGTTAACATGAGATATCAGACAAGGTGGTTGTACTGATCACTTGTGGTTTTAAACTCTCTGTCCTTAAAATGTGTGAGTGGGAGTTATATCAGATCC
The DNA here is from genome assembly GCA_013390045.1 of Picathartes gymnocephalus. Taxonomy (NCBI): domain Eukaryota; kingdom Metazoa; phylum Chordata; class Aves; order Passeriformes; family Picathartidae; genus Picathartes; species Picathartes gymnocephalus. Next base: position 7,879 of record WEKY01026740.1, on the reverse strand, counting down.
ATGGTGAGAGCAGTTCCAGGCTGTGCTGTCTGGTGCTAGACCCCTCTGCAGGGTGGATTGCTGCTGCACGTGCCTGCTGGGGTCACAGTCCTGAGTGGGCTGCAGTAGCAGACCAGGGGAACTGCTGAACAGATCAGTCTCCAGCATGCAAGTAAGCCACAGAATTCTTGGTGATGTTATGGGGGATCAGTGTTTATCAGAATTCAAAAATCAGTCAGGAAAGTTCATGGGAGAAGCATCCACTTGAGGCAAAATATGGGAAAGCCAAGCTCTGACTCAGGAAGTCCCTAAACCAGTAATCAGTGGAGACTGGAAGCAAATTCCAAGGAATTGCTGTTTTGCTTACCCTGTTCTCATACTTTGGCCTGTGTTATTGGCAGCTGTTGGAAATGAGGCAAGCAGTGACTTGGTGAGGCAAATGCTCCATACCTGCCTGTGTTCAAAAAGTTTCATGGCAAATGCCTTATGAATGGCACAATCTTCCATCAGTATCCGCAGGTATCCTGCCTTCCCTTCTTGGCAGAAAAACACAGACAACCGCATGGCTGAGGTCTGAGATGATGTGATCTGCTTATGCAAAGCAAAATGGTAAATCTGCCAGGTTATTTCTCCATGGAGAAAATTATTGACCTTGCTTTTTCTGGCATACCAGCCACCGTTATAATGATGATCATGGTGACAGCAACCAGACAGAAAGGCCAGCAGTCATTCTTTCCTGCCCATTATTACAAGGTATAAAGCAAAATCCAGCCTGAATTCAGCGCTAGTCTGGCTGTGCTCTCCTTAGAAATGCATGAGGCAGTTCTCATAGGGGTTGAAATTCAGGACTTTTCATATCAACCTTTCTAAAAACAGTCCTTCTGGTCCTCTGATAGGAACTCGTATATGTCTATGTTTCTACTTTACCAGTGACGTGCAGCCCAGAGATAATGTCTGAGAGCAAATGTGTGAATGTAGAAGTTTCTGAGCTCCTGGGTGATTCATCTCCTTACAATACATTTTGGTTGCACATGTAAGGACTGGATCTTGCCCCTGGGAATACTGGCTCAAAGAAGCAATAACAATGCAGTCAGTCAAAGTACTACTTTCCTTGGGAATTTTGTTGCATGAGGAAGCAGAACTTCAGCCTTCCTGTGTTTGTCAACAAGATCTGCCTTTCAGCAGCTTTCTATATTTCTGTCCTATTCGATTTTTTTCCTTTTTTTTTCCTTACCTCCTTATTTCTGTCTATATAAATAATAATCAATAGTGTAGTCATAGATTTTTCTACCTCACCTAAGATGCAAACGCTGCTTGATAACATTATTTGATAACTTCATGTGCATCAAGCAAGAATAGTAGGTGAATTTTGCTTTTCTAAAGTCCAGTGAAATTACCCAAATCTTTGCTACAGATTCATTGTTTGCATCTATGTGGTTTGCACCCTCCATTCATGGTATATGTCTTTTAAAGTGCATACTTTGAAATGATAAGTTACCCAGTTGGTGTCAGAAGGGCTGGTGTGGCTTACAGACAACCATCTGAAACAAAATTATCTTGGTGTTTCTGTAATTAACTGCAAGTGTGAGTGAGGGTTGAAATGAGATGAATCATTCAATGGATACCACTTGAAAAGTGGGAAATTTTTTGGCTCCAGCACTTTAGGAGCACGCTAGTATGTAAAACCTGTGCAGCAAGGATCATGGCCTTAGAGCTGGCATTTCACAGTCATTATCTCAAATATTGTGGGCCAGAGATAAATGAAGCATTTAAGTCATCCTGAACTCCTGTCCTTGTGGATGCTTTCCTTGCAGCGACTGTTTTGTTCTCTCCCCAGCCTTAGCTGTATTCTCTGTGGTGAGAGAGGAAGATCAAGATTTTCATACAAGGCAGATAAAGATATTTTTATGGGATCTGCATTGGCAAAATAATTAGGGGGTCTCTGTGTAGCCCCAGGAGTTTGCACTTCAGTTTAGCACTGCCCTCTGTGGAACTTGTCTCTAATGAACTCTGCTGCAAAAGCTCACTCAGATTGGGCAGTCCAGAGGCAAAAACCCGGGCGTGTTGGCTGCACAACTCCTTCATGTGCTCCTGGCTACAGAAGCTGCTGTGTTTCAGATAACCCACCTGATGAGCCATCTCTGATCATTTGTCAGAGCTGCTGAGAGAAGGCTCTGGTTTGTGTTCTCACACTGTTCTAAAGGCTTGACCCAGGCCCTGTGCTGTTATCATACTCTTTGATAACTGTTGACTGTACTGTACTTTATCTAGAAGAAATGAAAAGAAGGTACCTAAAGCTTCCAAGCAGACCAGTAGCAGCCTCCAACCTAGCTGACCTTTGCAACTGTCCCGCTGAAATGGTGCTCACATCTGTTGTGTATGTTTTCTTTGCAGAACACACTGGAGCAATGCAGTGTCTGCGCAAAGCCCATCATGGAAAAGATCCTCCGAGCCACTGGGAAGGCCTACCATCCCCACTGCTTCACCTGTGTGATGTGCCATCGCAGCCTGGATGGCATCCCCTTCACTGTGGATGCTGGTGGCAACATCCACTGCATTGAGGATTTCCATAAGTAAGGCCTAAGCTGCAGTCAGTGCTTTGCTTGTTGTCTTTGTTTTTTGCCCCTAAAAATTCGCCTTTTTCAGACTGAGCTTTCAGGAAGTTCTGAACCCTATGCCACTTCCTCCCAAGGCTCTTAAATAGTAGGGAGAGCTTCACTCCAAACAGGCACACCGTGGCATACAAGGTTAATTGGTTAGGGGATGATTCTGCTTGATCTCTGTTTTGCTTAGAGCTGAATTGAGGGATAACCTCTGTGTCCCTCTGTTTTAAGTGCTCTGCCTTCCCTTTGGCTTTCACTGTGTAATGGGCACATTTCTCTTCACTGCCTCTACCTGCATTTTCACATCAGCACCTCCCTTCTTCTTCCACTGAGCAATTAAGAGAGGTCCTGTCCTCCTGCACTCTGCAGGTGTTTGCTTACCTGCTAGAGGGATCTCAGTGGCCACAGGCTGCTCGCAGCTCCTTTTGTTTCCAGTTGCTAATTAGCTTTTTAAAGCTGCTAAAAATATAGCCCTGGTAATAATTTATAGTGAAACTGCTGTTTAAAGTAAGTTGAAAGGTATAGTTGCAAGTAATTTCTGTCACTGACACGCTACCACCCCCATCATCACAACTAATCTAGAGAAGACAGGTAGATATAATCAGAGCACAAATGTTTGCCCTGTGTGGAAAAGACAGATACATTACACCCCTCAATTAAAAGATGAAATCGATACTGACAAATGTGAGTTTACATCTCAACCATTTACCTCTTAATTTCTAAGGGGGTAGACTTAATTAGAGCCTCATGACATCAGTGTGTGGGTCTGAAAGCTCAAAGAAGCTGGCTGATTTGACAGAAAGAGAAGCAGCCACAATTAACCGGCATGTTAGAATCCAATAGGATTCCCTGTAGCTCAGCTAGGCTGGGTTAATTGGCAGCTGCTGTGTTGCTTTGCCTTTCTGTGCCACCAGTTGTGCGTAAGGTAAAATGTGGTCCTGAGCAGAGGCCCAACAGGAGTTTTATGCACCACTCAGGCACCTAAAGGATTTCTCTCACACCCCCTCAACCATTTGGAGACTGCCCCTGCCCAAAGCCCCACAGGTCAAGGCCTCACATGCTTTCAGGAGAAACAGCTGATGTCCCACATTGAAGTCTTTTGGCAGTGACTGCAAACAGACCTTGGAGCTCTCAGAGTGGGAAGTAGGAAGCTGTCAGTGCAAAGAAGGACATAAAAATTGTTGAGTGAAGGATTGAGGGGAAGACAGTGGGAATAGCACGAGACCCAGGGTGACACTCAGAATGTCTTTGGCCAACCACACATTTTGCAGTACTTTGACCAGCCCAGCTTTAATTGATCAGGGATGACATGTCCTTCTGATCTGGAGATTTAATGTTCCACATCTACATCCTCTTGATAACAAAACTGTAGCTGATGCTCACACTGTCACTCAGCTACCCCCTGAGCTCAGGCCCCACAGTAACAGATCCACATCCCCTGAAATCTGCAGGAATGATCTCAGGATCCTGGGAGATATTTGTCTCCTAATGAATTACTCACAGTAGCCTGGACAAAGAAATGTTGAAGTATTTTTTAAGTACCACATTTGAGCTAAATGGCACAAGGAAGGGCCTGCATGAAGCAGCACATAATTAATTGCCATCACAGCTCCGGTCACATCATGATCCATTTAAGTTATTTTTCAGAGCACTTGTTATAGCCACTGTTTAATTCATTCTTTCATTAGATCACAGCTACACAGGCATCTTTCATCTGCTGCCAGTGAAATTAATATTATTCTTTACTCCTAGTACAGATAGATTTTTTTTTTTTTTTTCTAAGATAGTTAGTTCTGAGGTGGTTCATGTGACAGGGTGGGTGGCAGAGTCAATCCTTACTAGGCATTTCAGAAGAGAAGGGCCTTTGATCTCCTTGTGTTCTGATGTTTGCCATAAGCTTTGCCCTCTGTCCCTCCATAGCCCCTGACCTTGGCTCTCACTACATGGCAACAGATTCTGTGGGTGTAAGTTTCCTTTTTTGCAGGCAGAATTTGCAGCCAGGAAACTGGTACCAGTAGGTTTTGGACCAAAACAGCAGATAATGATTCACCACAGGCTAAATGTTCCCAAGCGTAGGAGCAGAGATGGCCACTTCTCTTGGGACCTGGGGGGAGCAAAACCAGAGGGAATACAGAATATGGGTGAATTATCCAGAAGGGCATATGGTGAGCAATAGAAGGGGAAAAAGAAAGGACTGTGCTTCTCTTGATCCCTGAGCTGACCCTGATTCAAGTCAGTCCCTTCATGCAGTGAGTTACTGTCACTATACAACTGGAAGTCAGGCTGACTGGAAGAGAGAACACTGGGGTCTCTGCACCCAGACCTGTTCCCTTTTAAGCCTGGACAACACCCTGTTGCATAACCGAGTTGGTTTTAGCTAGAAAATGCAGCAAGTCAGAATTGCCCAGATGTTTCTTGTCGGAGAGTGAGCACAGCCAGCAATGTGCTTCTGTGTGCATAAGTGGGTAAGATGGCTTGAAAGTTTAAAGTGAGTGGCATAAACCTCAACAAATTAGTATTAATGCAAGGCAATTCTTTTTACCGTTTCTTTTCAGACTTTTAAACTCTTTGTTGCAATCTGCAAATTTTGATAGCTTGATTTTTGTTTTCAAGAGATGCTCTTGAAACAGATCCTGGTCCTCTTTCTAACCTTGGGATTTGCATGGATTTGCTTAGAGGCTGAGGGTTGTGGCAGTCCGTAGGTGCCACAATTGAGGGTCATTCAACAGGCACTCTAGTTGTTAATTAGGGCAGGTAATGTGCTTTGCTGCCTGTCAGAAGTTATTTAAGTCCTCTCCTAATAAATGCTCTTTAATATCCTACAAGCCTGAAATTGCCTTGTAAGACTGAAGTGCTCCTGCCTGGTTTTTTCCAAGGAGGAAGCTGTGCAGAGCTCCAGCCTGTGTTGTGTGTGCACATATGTGTGTATGTGTGCGTTGGTACAAATGCACATACTTCTGGTTGGCTGGTCCAGTTAACAAAAACTTTTTGCTCCAAGTTTGAGGATGACTCTGACTGTCTCCTCCTTCCCCAGGAAATTTGCCCCAAGATGTTCTGTGTGTAAGGAGCCCATCATGCCTGCCCCGGGACAAGAGGAGACTGTGCGCATTGTTGCCCTGGATCGTGACTTCCATGTCCAGTGCTACCGGTGCGAGGTTGGTATTCCAGTCACAGCAGGGACAGAAAGCAAAGGTTGGCTTAACTTCATCACCACTTTATGTTGCTCACACAACAGGCATACCCTATTGTTACACTGGCTCTACAATCAAATTACTTCATTGACTTCAGCAAGCAAGAAATTTTTCCTCATTTATATCAGCACAAATGAGAGGAAAATCAGGTCCCTTGTTTATAACAGGTTCATTAGGAGAGCAGAAGAATGTGACTCAGGCAATTAGGGCTTAATGCTTGAGAACTTCATAAATTATAGCCTGGACACAAACGTAGCTCATCTTTATGTTCTTAAAATGAAAGCTAATGCACATTAGGATTTGAGCAAGATTATACAGGAAACTCAGCATACGGCTCTGGGTTGAAGAATTTTAATGGACACATAAACATGATCATTCTTGTTTTGTGCAATGCTTTTTGTGCTACTTTTCCTGTTCAGTTTCATTACACACTTCATGTAGTTTTGATAGTAAGAATCTGAAGACAGAGAATAAAAATCACCTTAAAGCAAATAGCATGTGGGAACAGCTGTGTTAGGGAACCTTCAAGAATTCTTCAGTGCCAGTGTTACTTGTTGGATAATACATCAGCCAGATGGCAGGGTAAGAAAATGACACCAAATATATTTCTTATTGCAGTTGCAGGTTTTAATAACCTTGATCGGAAAGAAGAATGGACTGAGGTTTAAAGGTCTAGGCCGAAACTTGAGGCATCTGGTTCAATTCTCAATCTGACCTTGGCTTTCAGGGTACATATCAGCCCATGACTTAGGCACATTATTTTTTAAGATGCTGGGGCATTCCTGCAGTAAATTTTGTAGAGCCTAATTAATTATACAGCATGTCCCCATGCTGGCTGCTGAGATACCCAGGCTTTCACGCACATGGATCCGTCAGCAGTCCTGGGCCAAGTGATTGCTTGATCACACACTGCGGGATAATTCCCAGCTTTCCTAGCAGCTATACTCAGCCTTGTAAGCTTAGAGCCTGAGATCTCTGGAGCAGGTCTGGGGGCCTTGCAGTGGGGTTTCCATGTGCCTGTCTGACATCCTTCTTTTAGCCACAACCTTTTTGGCCAATTGTAATACAAACATAGGTGACAGTTCTGGTAAGGGGAGACAGGCAAGGACTTTGCTTAGCTGCTACCCCTGGAATATAGGCTGTAACTCTGGGGCATTAACTCTTCCAAAGGAGATTATCTATAGTCAGATATTGGTACTAAACTTTCTCCCAGTGATGCTTCTTTTTTATCCTTTTTTTGAATTAATAAATATGTGCTTCAGTTTGATGTTTCTCCAGTGCTAAAGACCTTTGCTTCCTCAGAAATGTGAAGGGAATAATCTCCTTTTATTTTCAATTGGATTAAATTCAGCAGAGAGCTTGGGAACCCATCTTCTCTGCAGCATTGTCTCTTATCAGAAAATGGCTCAATCGTAAAAGCCATCACGTACCTCGGCTTCATGCTTTGCGCTGACTCAGGCTGGATCCTGTTACAAGGTGGAGAGTGAGGAGAGAGTTTCTTCGACTAATAGATTCTTTGCTTAATCTTTCTCTTTCTTATTTACTTTGCTCTTCCTGTTCACTTATTTCCTAGGACTGTGGTGGCCTCCTGTCTGAAGGGGACAATCAGGGCTGTTACCCTCTGGACGGGCACATCCTTTGCAAGACCTGCAACTCTGCTCGGATCCAGGCTCTGACTGCCAAGGCCAGCACTGATCTCTGAGTATCAACTGTGACCCTCCCCAGGATGCCCTTTGGGGGATATTGCACAAGCTTTGCATGATTTCTTTCCAGCCTAGGGTCTGAATCTCTGTTATTGAAAAAAAGAAAAAAAAAAAAAAAGAAGGAAAAAAAAGAAGTAAAACTGGAAGGCCTTGGAACAAGAGGGCAGTTTGAGAGGCCATGTTCAGACAGCCCATGACAGGCACCTAATTTAGACACAACTGTTAGGGAGGGCAGTGAGTGAGTCAGAGCAGCTGCTCTATCTTCAGCTGATGGAGTTAGGGGTCACAGCACCTAAGTTATCTGCCTGTAGAAGGATGTCTGAACATGGTCCTTGCTATGCTTCTGTGTTTGATTCCTGTTTATTAAGAGGTACATGAAGATAGAGGGTGAAAGATGGCTGAG
>WEKY01026729.1:44723-97381 GCA_013390045.1 Picathartes gymnocephalus | reverse complement strand
TCTAATCTGAATCTACCTTCTTTCTGGAATGGTTTAAAGCCATTTCCTCTTCTCCTATCACAAGAGGCCCTGCTAAAATATTTGTCCCCATCTTTCTTATCAGCCCCCTTTAAGTACTGAATGGCCACAAAAACGCTCCTTTGAAGGCTTGTCTTCTCCAGGTTGAACAGTCCCAACTTTCTCATCCTGTCTTCATAGAAGAGGTGATCCTTCTGATCATCTTCATGTCGCTTCTCTGGACCCACTCCAACATGTCCATGTCTTTCCTGTGCTGGGTACCCCAGAGCTGGATACATGTGGGGTCTCACCAGAGCAGAATAGAGGGGCAGAATCACCTCCTTCCACTGCTGGCCACGCTGCTTTTGATACAGCCCAGGATGTGTTTGGCTTTCTGGGCTGCAAGAGCACATTGCCAGCCCATAGCCAGCTTTCTGTACACCAGCACCCCCAAGTCCTTCTTGGCAGGGCTGCTCTTGATCTGTTCGTGCCCCAGCCTATATTGATACCAGGGATTGCCCCAACCTTGCACTTGGAAAGAAAGGGGCACCAGGTGAATAAGAAATCTTGAATATGAAGGTCAGGATAAAATCACAGGAACTGGCACCACTTGCCCTGGTAGGCATTCTGCAGCATTGTGAGGCACAAATTTTCAGACTGGGCTTTTGAGGTGTGTTTTCTTCTCTCCAGAGGTTATTTGCACAAGCTGCCAGCTGTGTAGCAAGGCAATCAGATTATGCTGAACACTGTAGAAACTTACGGAGATGGAGTGGTTTGGGTTGGGTCCCTTTATTTATTAATTTTTGAAGAAAGAAGCTCTGTGTGTTACAATGTTTACTTGAAATATAGAGTGGCTGTTTCAGCCTGTCTTGCTGCCATGCTTCATGATTTTCCACCTGGCATAGGAAAACTGGCACGAGTTAGGTGAGTACGTACTCAGTGCTTAGATTTCAAGTTTAGCTGCTTTAATTGCTTCCTAATAAATAACCGAAAACTTTTTCAAAGCAAGCATAGCTTGCATTTATCCCTATTTGATTGCAAAACCAGAAGCAAAACTAGCAAATTCCGGAACAAATGACAGCATGTTTGGGCTAAATATTTTTTCCAATGGCATTGTAAAAATCTGAAAATTAAGTTAAGGAGCTGTTGCAATCCACCTGCCCACAAGCCAGCACTGCACTGCTTGGGTGAGCAGGACCATTGCCATTGTGGAGACAGGGCTTGCCAAGACTGTGGAATGGGAGGAGGGGTGGACCTTTATGCATTAGCTAGGAAATACGTAGGGTGTCTATTTATGTGTAGTTCAAATTACAGCTTTTACAGTGTGAGAATAGGCTCTAAACTGAAGAAATTAGTTTTATCTCAAAACAATAATTTTAAAAGGCATGAAGCAGGTTCAATTTTTGCCATTTGTGACCATAAAGAACAATTGCTTTCTGAAGTAGGCCAGCATATGAAACCATCAAATCATCAGTTTTGCTCACTGGAACAAAACCATTCCTGAAGGATCATGGGAATTGTTTTCATGAGGGGTAGGTTAATAACCTGTGACACAATACAAAGAGAAGATAAAATGTCACTGAATTTTGTGGCTGACTGGATCCAGTAATCTCAAACCTATACAAAGTTGTTGTCAAAGATGCTTTGCCAGCTTTTTCTTAGTGTGCTGATATAATATGCTGGGGTTTTGTCATTACCAAAGCTTCTCTGTAAAAAACATACACACACACATATTTGTCCATATATTCAATCATAAATATGTGTGTGTTTTGTATGTGCATATGAACATACTTATATGCCTGAATTTTAAAATCCTCTCTGTCCTATGAGACAAACTTACTTTCGTAATTGCTAGTCAGGCATATTAGTAAATACTCCCATTTTGCGCTTGGATGCCTGAATTTAAGCACTTGCAGCCAGGTTTTTCAAAGCATTTAGATATTTAAATCTAGAGATGGATTCCTCATGGGATCACCTACTTTTGCTAGTGAGATAGACACCACTGGGAGTTGGTTGCAACTCTGTATCGTTAATTACCTTTCAGTATTTGTCTCCTAGTTACACGTTGAATCATACAATGGTTCATGTTGGAAGGGAACTCAAAGATCGTGTAGTTTCTGCCTCCCTGCCATGGGTAGGGGCTCCTTCCAGGGCAGGAGGCCTGAATTAGATGTTCATCGTTTGCTCAGGTCCCTTTAAATATAGGTGTTAGATCCACTGCTGTTTTGAAAACATTAGCTTTGAGAAAACAATCATTGGAAGGCTGCAAACTAGGCTTGCAGTCTTCCTTCCGAAATTCAGGGGATGTTATCTCTTTTCAGTGAATCACGCTGGGGGAAACCCCTCCAAACTAATGTATTTTTGTTTCCTGCAGTACATTTCTTTATCTTATCAGTACATTTCTTGTCAGGGCTATGAAGGAAACCTTGCATCTTTGTCAAAATTGATTTGCTAGCAGAAATATTGTGAGGCCACCTATGATCCTGCAACCAGAGCCAAGAAAAGAACACAGAGGCAAATACTTCTAAGAGAATTATTCAGAAAAAAAAAAAAAAAGTGTGTTCATGTCATATTCCAGTGTTCAAAATGTGCTCCTGAAGTGTAATACAATTGAAGAGTCAGGCGTTTTGTAAGGTGGTTACTAAGAGCAAAGATATTTAGTCTCCCATTAAAACCATGGAATAAAACAACAACAACAAAAATCCCCCAAACAAACAAAAAAACAAAAACCCCAGCTCCTCCTTCAGGAAAACCTCTTCTTAGAGCCCAGAAGGAATCTGCAGATGTATACCCCCTGCGTGAGAACAAAGTCTTCAGTCACTGGAATGCAATGCTATAAAAACAAATACTACAAAGCCTGGTAACAGGGGGATGTCTGACTTGCATATTTTTTTGTGAGCATTTTCGTTTGCAGAGAAGGGGGTCCCCAAAGCGTGTGAGCCAGCAGGATCTCTTTGTACTGGGTTGCTGTCTGTTTGGCCAGATGTCTTCCCAACAGTGAGGCAGAAAAACCAGAGCTCTTATTAAAATAACTCAGGGAAAGGAATGGAAAAAAGCATATGTCCAGTGAAATGAGACACGTTGTGTCCCATCTGACATTTATTAAACATTGATCAAATCGGCAGTGAGAAATGCACATCATGCGGAAGTGACCCTGGCTGCCCGGGTTTAGAAGTCAGTGACAAATGTCTGGGAGCAGACCAACATTGAAAACACGTGTACAGGACACAGAGAGGAGTGTGCTGCACTAGGAGCATCACTAACAAATGGAGAAGAGCTGACTTCAGCTGAGAAGGCCCTTTTGCAGGTTTTACATTTGTTCTGTCAGTGGGATCGGTGTGTAGGGTCTTTCCCTGTCCATTTAGTCTGCAGCTTTCTAGACAAGATGGTATACATCCCCTGGAAGAACTCTGCATTTTATGTCAGTCATAGCAGCAAGGAGTCTAGTGGATAAAATTGGGGAAGTTCTGTCAAATTAAAGCCTGAGCCCAGGCTCCTTCAAGCCTCAACTCTCAGCTTTTGTGGTAAACCTGCATGATTTTATGCCAACCTGCTGGGTTTTGTGTAATCACAGTAAGCATTTTTAATTGTCTCCCATTTGTTGTTGCTTAATATTTTGGCTATCACATCTTTTCAGAACAACCTTTCAAAAAAATGTGTCCTCACAACATGGGCTAAATGCATCTCCTATATCAGAACAATCTTACTTGGGCATGATCCTTAAGGGAGGTTGTGGGGAAGGATAACAGGGCAAGTTGAAGTCATGGTGTGTGCTGGGGAGGTTGGGGTGCTCTGATTATACTGTAGTTCATCCCTGTACAGAGAGGGTTGCATTCCTGGATTTTGCCATTGCAGATAGCCTGATGTATTTAATTGCTCAGAAAGACATCAGAATGAGTCTTCCAAATCTTTTCTTCACGGGGTACCTATATCTTTGGTATTTTTGTAGTAGTTTTTATATATTTAGTAAACTAGAAAATCAGATGTTACTATTAGCACAGTTAAGCACTACATGTTTGCAATAAAGAGCAAATATAATTGCTCTGAAAGACTTTACTGCATCCTAGGTAAAAGAAAACAAAGAAGTCTGTTAGAGCTTCCTGGCTTTTCACTCCAGCCCTGGACCCAGATCATGTTAGATAAGGGTAGCAGGGGTTCATTAGCAATCAGATGTAGTTTTAGGCTGACAGGCAGAAAGCCCCAGCAAGGAATGCAACACACAGTTCCAGGCCAGCTCAGTTAATGGAATCACTCCAGCCTGTATGATTGTTTTAGTATGATGTGCCTGTGTTATTGATACCAACCGTGCTGAACTGTTAAAGGATGGAAAGGTCTGGCTTTTGTTGTGCTGTTCTGATGTCAGTTTGAAATACACTGAAACTAAAAGTTCCAAAAAGCTGAAGTGCTGTTTTATTGAACCAGAGGTAGAGAGGGTTGAGACAAGTGAAACTAGATCCCTATGAAGCACTGGAACATACATGATGCTCGATGCTGAACTGCAATACATCCAGTGACATCGGTGACTTTTCAGCTTGTTACACTACTCAGGAAGCCAGAGTACAGTGACAGAAAGCAGGTTGTGTCATAAAATGAGTAATCTTAATGTGAGACAGTTATCAAGTCAAACTTTTCTTCATGCAATTGCTGCCAAAGGCTTTGTTTTTACTTCTGCCTTTCTCTGTGTTTTGTACCTCTGCAGTCCATCATTCTTCCCAGATAAGGATCTAGGCCTGCTTCAATTAACCTTAAAATAAGGAGGATCAGGCTTTCTGTTATCTGTATATTTAGAAAGTGAATGTGATACAAGTTTTGCCCGGTGCTTGGTTTTGGATAATTGGGACTTCCAAAGACAACCAAATTGGAATCTGAATTTTAAACCCTTCAGGGAAGGAACCTTGCATTTAGGGCACAGGGGCTCAATGAGGCCATTAGTATTGGCTAAGACCAGCAAAATGGTGCTCCAGGCACCACTGAGTTCCCACTGTGAAATCATTTCAGTCTCTGAATATCTATTGCAAACCTTTAGAAAACTCTACTTTCCCTTCCCTGCTTTTTCAGAAATTAAATCTTCCTCACCAGCAAACTCCTTGAGACTGTATACCAAAGAAAGTGAGCAAGCCCATGCACCAGGATCCATAAGCAAACCTGACTACTGAATTATGGACCCTTCACCTTTTCTTTTGTGGTGCAGGAGTTACCACCCTTCCAAATCCAAGTCACCAATAAATGGGATATGCAACTGCCTGTCTCTGTGCCAGCTCCCTCCCTTCCCACCTCACAGGCAGAAGAGAAGCCTTTAGCCTTTGGAATTTCTGTTCTTGAATTTATGCTTACAAGCCTTTGTCTCAGTTTCCCATAATGTTCTTGAAAAAAGAATCAGATGTTCCCAGCTGGTCTTATGCCTAAACCCTAAGGAACCCAAATCTATGACATCACTTTCATCACATGGCAACAGAATGTGATGTCACACCTGAAATTTTAGAAAAAACATGGGATGATGTAATGTAGAAAAGACCTGCAAAAGATGCATTTCTGCCTTAGCCAGAGCGAGTATATGTGCACAGAGAATTGAAGAAAACGCCTTGTCAAATAAACTTTGTATAAATCCTCTTCCTCAGTTGCTCCAATATGCTAATCCTGCCTCCTTCAAGTGCCTTAGGTTTAAAGGAAGTCATTGGAAAATGTCATTGGAGAGAGAAATGCAGTTGACTTAACTCATTATGTTGGTCACCCATCCTCCTTGAACCCAGGAGAAGTGGCTCGTGCTTTTCTCTTACAAAAATGAAAAATAAAAAACCACTCTGCAGAAGGTCATGAGTTTGGAAAAGTAAAGTCATCTGTGCATTAGGCCTCAGGGGAAATATAAGTTACTCATAAAAAGCTACAGAGCAAGTTTTGATTAGTTAAGTAATCTGGTACATAGAATTTATTAGAGCTTAAAGCTTTCCTGTGGGACTCCCCTAACAGTACACAAATAGAGTGAAATATCAAAGAAATGCATTTTCTGACAGACACAGAAAGTTACATTAATCCTGGCCTGCTTAACACACCTTGGAAAGATGGATAAATCCCCCCCATTTCTTCCAGCACATTGGTCCAGTTTTCCGGTTTTTACGCATTTGTGCTTCTGATTAATAATCAGTGCTTCCAGTGCTCTTGAGCTGTTCCAAGGAGCACAAAAGAGGAAAACTGCTTTCCTAATAGACTCATTCTGCAAAAAAGCTCAAATATACAATAGCAAAGCTGTTTTCTGTCATCAACTTGAGGCCGTTTTTCTTAAGCTTGTCCACAAAATGAAATTCATCATTTTTTTCAATGGATGGCTGTATCAGTAAAGCACCCCTTCTTTTCTGTGGAAATAGTGTTCTCCAAAAACCCCAAAAATATCCAAAAAGTCTCTCTCATTATGGAAGGAAAGTGCATGGTAACTCCCTGTGGTAATTGTTACAAAGCAGAACTGTTCCTACCAGGTTTTCACAATGCTATTTTATTTCTTGTTTCCTTTTGCCAGAGCATTTGTTGTGTCCTATTGCCCCCACAGGGATACCAAATGCTAAGATAGAGCTGATGCAGTGTGATGCCTGACAGAGGAGATGTTAATAAAGGTTTTATTTTCAAAGCTCACCAGAGCACAATCAGAAAATAGCCACCTCTCAGGAAAGCCACAGGTTTTCCAATGAAGCAGAACCTACTTCTCTTACACACTCTAAAATCCCAAAGTGATTGTTTCCCTTAGCTGATGTCTTAACCACTGTGAAGGTTATCCTGGCAGCATAGGCAGATAGGCACCCCATATGTAAACATCATCTGCTTACGTAAATAATTTGCTCTTTAGAAAACAGAGGAAAGGAAATAAACCTGGGGAGATAAACCCAACAATGTGTTCTTTGCCATTGTTTTAAATGTCTTTAAATCTTCTTTTGCAGGTATTCAGGAGGGGAGCCAATGTACCAAGTGTAAAAATAACTGGGCACTGAAGTTCTCCATCATCTTACTATACATTTTATGTGCCCTGTTAACAATCACAGTAGCCATTTTGGGATACAAAGGTATGTATGCATTGAGACCAACATTTCACTTTCAGACACGCATCCAAACACATTGTCATTTATTAGCTAGGCAGGCATCTTGTCACATTTTAGCCTAAATATCAGTACTTGGGGAATGTTGGCTTTTTGTACGTACATAACAACAAACTGCAACCTTAGAATTTCACTTTCAAATAACTATGAAATTTTGAAACTATATTAGACATTTGAAAGAAAAGTTGAAACAAAATTATCATTCCTCTACCAAGAAGGAATACTGAAAGGCTCAAAGCTGTGTAACATGTGCAGCAGCCAGGAATATCTTACTAATATAATATCTATCACAGAAACAAAGTGTAGTATCAATATTATTTTGAAATATCTGGAAGAGGAAAAATTAAACCAGGAGGTGCCAATGTATTGACTATCCACAATAATTGTGATGGGCAAAGACATTTAGATGATTTTAACCGTAATTTCAAAGATTCTGGTCTTTGAGCAACCCAGTAATGGAGAGAATTTCATTTCTGCAAGTCGTTGGTTGGGCACATTGGGAAACATGGCTTAAAATTCCCATAAATCCTTATCACTAATTAGCTGTAGCCATTTAGGCATTTGTAGAAATGTTTTGATGTAAATACCTGCTTATTGTGCAGTTACAGCTATAATAAGTTAAATAAATAAGGTGTGAATTCCTGGCATGAAAAAGAAAGTGAACAACATCATTGTTAGCATTATAACAAGACATCACAGCTTGTTGCAGAGAAAACCAAACTAGCTCTAAACTACCTGTCTGAGTATGGCTCTGAGAGTACCTTCAAAACCCCTCCAAGGAGCTGGGTAAATATGCATGTGATTACCATGCAGTGCATCATGTGCTGCCAACAGCTGCACTCGTAGCGGAGCTGACATCACCTCTGGTACTTTGCCAGGGAAAGAAAAGGAAATTGTAGAAATAGAAAGGATAAATATCTTGCTCACAGACCCTAAGACATTTTGGTGACCAACTTGGTGACTGGGACATTTGAATGCCAAGGGAAAGGTGCAAAGAGACAAAAGTCTTGTTGAATCCAAGGTATTCCTTCTGTAACACCAAGCAGCAGGTGGTCATATGTCAGGCATTCATCTTGACCTTTGTACCTGCAGTTACGAGCTTTGTCTTCAGGGTGCCTATGTGCTAATTTGCAGGGAAAACATAATTTAGATAAAATCCCAGCTGACAGTACACATTCAAATTAATCACAGCAATATTTTTTGATTTTTGAGAAGGGATTAGGCCTTAAAGGAAGAACAAAACTCAGAATACAAGTATAGAGTTCTTGAACTCCCCTCTCTGTATCAGAGTTTGGCTTGTCTTTTTTACTGCAATATTACACTGAAAGAAGGAATTCTGCTGGCATCAGGGATTCTTTCTGTCTCTTAGCTAAGTTTCCATTAAATTTGCCTCCCACACTTACGTTTATAAAGCCCAAAACTGCTTTTAAAACTTTCATTTCCTATGTCGCATTTAGATATCCTTTGTGATTTAAAACCTTAAAACTACTAATCAGTAGATTAAATATGGCAAGCAAAAAAGTAACTCAATGGGAGGCAAAGTCAACACAGAACAAACCTCCAAACTAGTGGTAAAAGTTACATAGTATGTTTGAGAAACCTAAACCAAAACATGAATGAATAAGAAGGAAACAAAACATGAAGGAATAATGAGGCAGGTTTAGTATTCTTCTGCTTTTAGAAGACAAATTATTGTTTAAAATGCTAATTAAGCAATCTGTAATTTTTGCACATATTTTATTAAATTAAATGAAAAATACAAAGTTATATTTTTTCTGGCACCAGCCAGCATCAGATTAGTCTATTGAATATGAATGATCTTCCTGTGACTCATTCCAGTAAGGGAATGCTTGCAGCTTGAATTTCTGGTAGCTTTTATTCTTTAATCAGTCCTTGTTTTTAAGTTTCTTGAGTAATGCCCACCATGACTTCCATCTGCTTCTTTTATCTGTCTCCCAGACATAGTTTGCCTGCCATTACCTGGGGCCAACACATCCTAGTGAGATGGCATATTTTGTCATAGTGGCTTAGATGCAGACAGTTCTCACTGTTCTGGTCAGCAACTACTTGAAATTTTGGCTTCCTTTAGAGGATCTTCACCACATTTTCCACTGTGATCTTGTCAGAAATTGAGATGACATTGCAGAGAGACCAAGCTGTGAATTAAGGTGAAGCTAACGAAAAGCGAGTTTAAAACATACACAATTTTGCCTTTTTAAGAGCAGGCAGATTGCTGGGAGCAGCAGAGTGGCCTTTTGTGAGGGATATTACAGCTGGTCTGCCTGTTTTGCCTTTTTCTGGAGAAGGTGAAAAGTTGGCTGTTCAAGTCTGGGGCACTCACTAGAGGCTGATTTTCAGTTCTGAGAGTGTTCCACATGCTCACCTACCACTGAAGGCTCTGTCCAGAGATGGTGGTGGGAGCTGCTACCAGGGAAGGAAACACATTCCCAGTAACAAGACATTGGTCCATATGACCTCTTTTGACATCAAGAGCAACAAAACCCAACATTGGCCTCTCTCTACCCATTCTCTCCTAAGTTCATCCTTTCCACTTGCAGGGCAATAGCAAGAAAATTAAATAAGCTACAACTCTCTTTGGGACACAGTTTGGGCAGGGGATCAAGTTCCCCAAACCCATGATTTGTTTGACCATGGAGGCTAAGATCCCACACCTGTATAAAGCAAATACATGCATTGGTTTATCTATGGGATGGCAGCTTAACGCTTGAGCTAACCCTACAGTCATGTTTGCAGAGACCTCTTCTGTTTCTGCTGCTGGAGTTGGGTGGTTTGGGTTTTTTTTTTTCACTTTGAACAATGAAAATACCATATGCTGTTGTATAATTACTTCTGTTCAGTCTCATTTAACTGCCAGACAACTACTTATTGATAGGATTACTACTGTTTTCATTTGCTTTGGACTCTTCAGGGTTATATTTTATCCCAAGTTTCCAGTGTTAGAGTTCATTCAACCATGAAAACATACTTATTATATGATAGTTTAGTTTTACAAGCTTCTGATCTGAAGTACAAACTGGCATTCATTTGGACAGCAAAAGGAAGAAATGACATTATTCAGTTAATTACTGATAATATATATTCATTTGCCAACTCCAAGTGTGTTGCATAACTGAGGAAAACAGTTGAATATTACACCAAATCTGAATTAACAAGAGGCATAGGTGATGTGGCATTGCTAGTCAAGGCACAGGTTCAGCAGAAACACTTAAATTAGGCCTGCTTTTTAAATACAGATGATTTCATGACGTCTCTCTAAGTGCCCAGAGTGAGCCATATCCTTCACAATGACTATCTATAGACAAACGAGAACACAAAGGACAGAACAAGAAGCTGTCTAGAGCTAGAAGGAAAAGTCAAATCCTCACGCTCACTGCACGTGATGCATAGGTGTATACTTGCATCAGTGGAGTGTCAGAAGTAGCTGATCTGGGCTCCAGCCTGGAAGACAGCAGGGTGGGACAAACAGAGAATCAACTCTGGTTTCAGTTAGGAAAAATGGCATACAGCATTTTGACATAATGGGCAGAAGAACCAGTGAAAAATTAGCGCTGTAATGGGGACAAAAATGCTTTCTAAAGCAGAAGGTATTGAGCAACTGTCCCTCTGAAAAAGTAAAGCCATTATTGTAGCCTGGGTCTGGTGTTTAGCAAGCAATCTGTCATCATCTCAAATACAGAAAGCCACACTCTGACTGACTTTGCACACACAGTAGAGTCTCTGTTTTACTGGCTTCTTAGCAGCCTTGAAGGGAGCAGGCAGGTAATTCACCGAAGGGTGCCAGGTGTCTCTAAAGACCCTGAGACTTTTGCTCTGTTGTAACTCCTCAGTTCTGTTGCAACTCCTCAGTTCTGTTGCATCAGATAGTCTTGGTCTGTCTTCTCTCATGTTGGTTTTGGGAAAGCAGTAAAAGCTTCCTGTGTAACTGTGGTACCCAGAATCAGGAAAACAAAGACAAAAGTTAATAAAGAAGCATCTGATGGACTACACTTGAAAGGTCTGGGATTCATGTAGTTGCTCATGAGCAGGAAAAGGTCCTTAAATTTCACTTCTTATGAAAACCCAAATCTTTACATAGCAACAATTTCTATGAGACTCTTGCCTAGCTGCAGATCATTTCACAGACAGAAAGAGTTAGTGGTACCCCCTACCCCACACAGGTTTACAAAACCTCAAGGCATGGGAAACACTTTATTTCTTCTGTTTTGAAAGAGGGAGCTGGCACAATAACTCATGTAGCCTCTCCCAGGATTGTTACAGACCCATTCTGCTCCCAGTGTAGTAAAAGGACTAAATAATCATGATGAGAAGCAATTTCTACCCCTGGTTGTAGCTTGAATGCAAAAGGCTATTAGACAAGGTTTGGTGTGAAAGCTGTAGGCTACCTCTGACCTTGCAAGCATTTCACATTTTTGCCACTGGAAGGCACCCCGGGCTGTTTATTTGTTGCTCTGCTTTTTCCATTCCCATATTAATTTCATCAAATAATCGAATGTCTCAGTGACAAGAAAAGTACTCAGGCATTACAAAGTAAAGGACACATCAGTCATAAATCTGCATTTTCTGAATGACCATCCTGTCAATCTTAATGAGGCAGAATCGTTTCAAGACTGTTTTGAGTGATCTATACCATAATCAATATGTTTAAACCCCCCTGAAACATTTAGTAGTTACCATCTCAGTCCTAAGTTTGCTATCCAGGTGGCAACTTCTAATGATTAAAAGGCACAAGAAAAAAAAAGCTCTTTTTAAGGAGAAATGGCTCATAGCAAAATTAAGGGAAGATATTCTTTCACACATCTGAGCCTTTAGGCAATCAGTTTTCCTTTGCCACACAGCACTGTGCTTGAAGCATGGAAGTACTGTTAAAAGAAAAGGACTTTGTTTGTGAGGAAAACCCACAAAGAGGGATTTCCTCATTCAGGAGCGAGATTGCTCATGGGCAAAAAAAAGTGGTAAGGGACTGCTGGCAGACTGAAGAAGTAGAATTCTGGGTCCACCAGCAAATAGGAGCTCATCCTTACAACATTTCACAGAGCAACAGCAGAGGCAAGCAAGGCAGTTTTAAGGTGGTTTCCTTTTTTTACTGTTTGGTGGTAGTGGTGAGGGGTTTTGTTTGCTTTTTTGTGTACTAGTCTTTTTTTCATTATTTCTCTTTTCTTCTTTCCATAACATACTGTTCTCTTTCCCCTAGTTGTAGAAAAAATGGACAATGTGACAGGTGGCCTGGAAACATCCCACAGAAGATACACAGAAAAGCTCACGGAAGTGGAGAGTGATCTGAAGAAATTAGGTAATATACAACGAGCAAAGCCCCTTGGTATTATGAATCTGGGGTGTTCTCCTGGCAGACTGAGGCAGAAAATTTGTCTGAAAAATCTCTGCCTATGACAAGATACAGCACATCCATTCCAGTTTCTCAAGTACTTGGGAAAGTACTTAAAAATAGTTCAGATCAGCTCTACTTAGAAAAGCATTTTAAGAATACTTCAGAATTTACAGATCCCACTGAAGTCACTCTGAAAGCATTTATACTTAAATAAACAGACAGCTAAAGTTGTCTTCAGGAGAGAATCTTCTCTGAGATGAAAGACATAGCAGAAGCTGTTCTACAGCACAAAAGATTCTACATAAAATGAGCACCTGTCACCCAGTCATCTTGATGCTGTTTTAGCAATTAAGATTCAAAACTGAAGGCCATTTTATGATGTACACAAGTAATCAGCTACTCAAAATTCTTATGTCTGAGGCAAGTATATTACTTCCTTAAATTGTTTCTTGATCATCTCAGGGAATACAGGACATAAGATTGTTATGCGTCTGGGTCTCCCAAGTGCTATCAAAGTTCTCAGTTTTCAGGAAGATAAAAAAAATCATGGATAAAGATTCTACTCTCTAAGTGTACATTTTTACTTTTCTTCCTATACATAGACATATAGTTTTTATTGTAGAAGTATTAATATACACATACATGCATGTGATTCTTGGAATAAATTTTGTCTAGTTTCATAAACCATATAGTGAGACATTTATTTCTAGGAAAACTCCCTTACTTGCAGCTTGATTATAAACTTTTACAACTTTTTTCCCTCAAAAAGGAGCTGACTTCTAAAGTATTTGCACACTGCATTTAGCTCAAAGATGTGGGGTAATTCAGTGACATGTTCTGTTACTGACACATCTACAGAAGTAAATGTTACACTAAAGCACGTACAACCTTTTGGATTCTATTCGGGTTATTATATTATGCTGATTAAACTTTCACAACTTGGAGCACCTTTGCTTCATTTATGCCCACACATTTTTACATGCTGCTGGATGGATGCTCAGTGAGATGCTCAGGCTCACCAGTTCCCATTTAAGTGGACTTGCCATGGAGGAAGTTAGGAATGTTCTGGAGCAGTTTGAGTAGGGGACATATAGGTAAGAGAAGTGCTGTAGGGCCAGAAGGATAACAGCGTGTGGTGAGTGGAAGACAGGCCTTCAGGGATTAGCTGTATGTGGACCTGGCAGTTGTCAGAGGTGTGTGAGGAACACAGTATAATTTGAGCTATAGCCAAGAGGTAAACACAAAGTCAGAGCTGAGAAGATCCGGGGGTGAGAGAAGCGGCAGGGAGAGGAATTGTGCTCAGGAAGATGTCCATCCGCAAAAGACTCCATAAACACTTCGGGCTGAAGTCTCACAAGCCATCATTTGACATTTGCCATCATGACTCATTCAAGCACACCAGACAAAAGCACCATACACAGCTGTATTCACTGTAATTTATGAAAACCATACTCTTAGCATCATCTGAGATTATGGACTTCAGACTGTCTAATTCATAAATATAGCTACTCTTAGATGAGGACAAAAATATATGGACTGTGAGCAGGATAGTGAAGTGATTGAGGTCAAGCAAGCGAGTCTTCCCTGAAAGCAAGTGTTGACTGCTTATTTCCTTGGTTTCTACATCCTGGATGATAGGCTGTGCAGTCTCAAATGCTTCATCATACTTGGACAAGCTTCCAGAAGTATTCCATAGGGCAATGTAAGCACAAGCAGAGATGTTCCTGAAAGATTGCTTTTGCTTTCCTCAAACTCAGAACATGAGGAAACAATAATGGCAAAATAAATGTCATTAAAAGCAATAGTAATGTATTAGAGAGAAAACCAGAAATATATCTTATCCTGACATATCTGAAGTAGCCTGCTGGCAAAGCTTTTGTCTCCAACACAGATTGCTTTAATATAAGTACGAGAGCTTACTTAAAACTAAACTCAAGATTTTAAAAATTGAAACTATATGTACTAAATCACAATGAAGGTATTCTGCCTGCAATGAAAAGAAAAAAGAAAACATGAATAGATAAACTTCTGAGCTTTCAGCAAAATCCAACTATAACTTCAAAACCTACACTTGCTGATACCTGTTTAATGTTTTGAATTCCATTTCCCACTCAGTTTTCATTCAGAAAATAGCATTACTGCATATACTCATCAGTTTCTAACTGTAGTTTTTCCCATTTGTGATGACAGAATCACAGTTTTGTTCTCCTCAGCAAGACACAAGGTCTTCATCAATTCCTCTTTGCTTTTTTTCTTTGTCTAGAGGCAGAACTTTGCTTAGTGGTTTCTCTTTTCTGGAAAAGATAGCATAAAAGTTCTACTCAACAGTTTGACAACCTGACTGTTCTTAAAATGCACTGTGTTGTTTTATACTCTGTTTAAAAAAAACCCTAAAGCCTCTCCATTTTTTTTTTCTCCTGTACAACAGATGACCAAGCTGGACAAAAAGCTTTGAATACTAACACTGAACTGTCCAGCTTCAGATCTGACATTCTGGCTCTTCGTCAGCAACTTCATGACATTGCAGAGAAAACTACCAGAAACAAAGATACACTGGAGAAGCTGCAAGAGTCTGGAAATGTATTAGATGATAGACAAAACCAAATGAAAAGTGCCTTAGATAGTAACTCTTTAATGATCACCAGTGTCAACAAGACTCTTCAGGCATATACTGGCTATATCAACAACCTTCAACAAGACATAAGTAATATACAAACAAACCTGCAAAGCCAAGAGCATTCTCAAAATGTGGTCATCATGAACCTGAACAACTTAAACCTGACTCAAATGCAGCAAAGAAATCTTATCAGTGTCTTACAGAAGTCAGTGGAAGATACAAGCTCGGCTATTCTAAGAATCAAGAATGACTTTCAAAATCTGCAGCAGGTTGTCCTTCAGGCCCGGAAGGACACTGACTGGCTTAAGGAGAAAGTACACAATTTACAGACTTTGGCTGCCAACAACTCAGCAATGGCAAAAGCCAACAATGATACACTTGAAGACATGAACAATCAGCTCAGCTCCTTCAGTGGGCAGATGGAGAACATCACCACAATTGCCCAAGCCAACGAACAAAGTCTAAAGGATCTCCAGGAACAGCATAAAGGATATGAAAACAGAACTGCTGCTGAATTCAGCCATCTAGAAGAAAGGTTACAGGTCTTTGAAACCGATATAGTCAATATCATTAGCAACATCAGCTACACTGCTCATCACGTACGAACACTGACAAGCAATCTCAATGAGGTCAGGACAACTTGTACAGACACCTTAAGTAAACACTCAGATGAGCTGATTTTTATGAACAGCACACTAGCCAATATTCGCGTAGACTCTGCATCTCTCAAGGTGCAACAGGATTTGATGAGGTCAAGGTTAGATGTTGAAGTTGCCAATTTGTCAGTAATCATGGAAGAAATGAAGTTGGTGGATTCCAAACATGGCCAACTCATCAAGAACTTCACTATCCTACAAGGTATGCAGCTTCCTTAATGATGCGTGTGTGCTGAATTTCTGCTTACATTACTTCTTTAGTTCTGTGGAAGTTAGTGCATGCTGGTACAGAGTTCTGGGGTTTTCCATTATCTAATCCTAAGTTTGGAAATGTACGTGTAGCTTGAATTTTCCTTGCTAATTTTTCTATGCCCTTTTTACATGACTAAAATGGGGATCTTGTGAAAGAAGGTTCTGACTTAGCAAAATTTTATTCTGACTGACTGATTGACTGA
The DNA here is from genome assembly GCA_013390045.1 of Picathartes gymnocephalus. Taxonomy (NCBI): domain Eukaryota; kingdom Metazoa; phylum Chordata; class Aves; order Passeriformes; family Picathartidae; genus Picathartes; species Picathartes gymnocephalus. The sequence continues at coordinate 81,227 of WEKY01026729.1, read as the reverse complement.
CTGGATCTGCTTTTGATTTAGTTTCTAAAATAAGCGAGTGAAGGTGTGGAACCTCGAGAAACCAATCCCCACTAAGGAGGAAATGGCTAAAAAATATATGTTGGACTATTCCCAGAAAGGTCCACCCTTACTGAAAAACAAGTTGCTATTTCACTTTAAGCCAGTTGTTAGTCTGCCAGAAAACATCCTGCTTTGCTTAGTTTTTAATCCTGGGACACTTTATTTTCTCCAGAAATAAATAGCATCAGGTTTAGGAGGTTTCTCCCGGCCAAATATTATCTCAAATGAAAAGAACACTCATATTTCCAGCCTGATGTGAAGCAGTCAGGCCTAAAACTCTAATCACAAATATAAGTCCATTGCTCCAAATAAACTAAGGCTGCATTAGAGCCAAGATTACATGTCAGTAACCTTAACCATTCTCATTTCAACCAGGCCTAAATGATTCCAGCTTGGAAATCTATCTCTGGAGGAGTTTGAATTAGGTAGATGGGTGCTGGAGGTGGGAAGGTATTGACAAGGGGTTTGCTCATCCATTACCAGAATCCCAAATTATTTTGTTGTTTATTGCTGTCATAGTATTGCCATTTCCTATCGTGGGTTTTTGTTCCCTGTCTTGTTAGAACTGGCCAATTTGCAACTTCTGGTCTTTCCCACAGCTAGCCTTTTGCTCACTATCCATCATTTTGTCTGTTTTTGACAGCCTGTTATTGACAGACCAACAAACAGGATCAGGATAAAAAGTCCTAGGTCTAAGAGCAGAGAGATGAGACTAGAAGGGAGCATGGTAGAGTGAGGGAATGAGACTACCAACATGCAGGACTAGTGCATAAACTAGTATAGACTGTGCACAGGGTGTTGCACAGAGTCTTGCAGGGACTGGCACCTTGGCTGGTCACCCTGGGCACGATATCACTGTCCAGTTCACATGACTGGGTGTATCAGAGTATTTTCTGTATTTTGTGGAGGTCAAGGAAAGAGCAGCAGTATATAGGACCTGTAAAGCAGCTGCACTGTTACAAGCACTGATGAAAGCAGCTGTTAGCCTGGTTTCTGTGTTGTTAAATACCCGGTGGTGCTGATCCGAGATGTATTAAACAAGCCCACCCCACATGGTCTTTTTATTTTGTCTTCTGTGCATATCCCCACTTTGCATGCTTACATTGTTTCAGGCCCTCCTGGTCCAAGGGGACCTAAAGGTGACAGAGGCCCTCAAGGTCCTCTTGGCCCCACTGGCCTGAAAGGACAAAAAGGGGAGAAAGGAGAGCCCGGACCACCAGGACCTGCAGGTGAGAAGGGCCCACCTGGGCCAGCCGGGCCACCAGGAGAAAAAGGAGGGAAAGGTTCAAGAGGATCGCCTGGCTCCAAAGGTCAGAGAGGTTCTCCTGGCAAGACAGGCCTGCCTGGACCAAGTGGAGACCCAGGGCCACCAGGGCCACCAGGCAAGGATGGTCCACCGGGCCCTCAAGGCCCACCAGGATTTCAAGGCCTGCAAGGAACTGTAGGAAGCCCAGGGTTACCAGGACCACGAGGACTAACTGGACTACCTGGGGTCCCTGGGCTGCCTGGTCCAAAGGGCCCACCTGGCCCACCAGGGCCCCCAGGTCCGGGGATGCCAATGGCCCTGCAGAGTGAACCTACGCCTGTACCCGAGGCTAATGGTAAGCCATCAACACACTGCATGCTGTAGATGGGTATGGGTTCCTCCATTTACTAGTGGCCCTGTTAGTACTCCGTTGAGTTACCAATGACAGGCTTAACACAAAAAATTCACATCACAGGTTGTTCTCCCCGTTGGAAGAACTATACGGAAAAGTGCTACTACTTTTCAGTTGAAAGAGAAATTTTTGAAGAGGCAAAGTTATTCTGTGAAGAGAAAGAATCACGCTTGGTTATCATCAACAACAAAGAGGAGCAGGTAATTACCTTCTCCTTCTGTTTTTCAAGGAGGGAGTTTGAAGTCGTTTAGCATGTAGAAACCACAAGATAGCGGGAAGCTGAGAGCACCATGAATTCATGTAGTAGAAGTAAACACATTGATTGACTCATTAGAATTTTGTCCACCCTCTGTCTGATCAGCAGCTTCTCCATGGGCAAAAGGGTAGAGCTGATGCTGACCCAGAACAGTCAGAAAAGCTGCTAAGAATTGTAGGAATTTTGAAAGATGGAATCCATTATGCCTTGTATTTTCAAAGTATTTTTTGCATCAGTGAATATAATTTAATTTTAAATTGTCTGATTTAATACATGAAGCCTAGCACTAGTGTGACCCAAAAGTATTTTTAATCTGACTATAAATCTAACTATATTTTTAATACTATTCAACATGCCAGTGGGGATGTCAAGATAGAATTCCTTACTCTTTGGGGTTTTTTCTTTTGTATTTTGTATCTATATTCTTATGTAATTTGTATCTATAAGACATTAGCTGTGACTTTATGTCAACCTAATTTTCATGCCTAGCTGTCCCTACCTCATTGCAAACACTGCAAGGGATTCTAGTCTCGGCAAGGAGTCCCAAGGCCAGTTCCTGAAACGTATCTTCCGCTTAGAAAAATTTCTCTGGTCCTCCCTGTTCTGGTGACGAGAGGCTAATGAAACCAGTGTCATTTATTGGCTCCAAAGACCATTGTCCTTCTTATGGACTAAGATCTCTCTTTCACAGCAATGGATAAAAAGGCAGATTTTTGGGAAAGGCAGCTTCTGGATTGGACTAACGGATTCAGAGAAGGAAAATGAATGGAGATGGTTGGATGGATCCTTACCAGTTTACACGTACGTAAATAAAAAGCAATGCTATCACTCTGGCTGACACTTCTAAAAGCAGCATCTAGAAATTATCCGATGGATCCAGATGGTTGTAGATGCCAATAATTTAATTTGTTACTGAGGGTGCTGTGTTTTTTTCTCTGTCCCTTCACCATGCACAGGGATTCCTTTCCTTGCCAGGAAGAAAACTGAATGTTGAATGAATCACATAACTACGCAGCACAGTGTTTCTTGCCAAAACATTTGCTCCTGACTTTTATTACAAAATTGAGATGGAAAGCACAGTTTTACTGTTTTGGTTTGAACTTTCCTTATTTGCATTACAACTGGCTATAAATAGAGTACTCGTTCTGATAAAAAATGACCAGTCTTTAGATAAAGCCCAAATCCAAGTGGAAAGTATTAAACATAAGGAAAATGCATGAAATGAGGGCGTCTATACTTTGGCCAGCTGAGAACTAAATTGGCAGCTTCCCAGGAATCCTAGGGCTACACCTAATTTGTCCTAAATGGAACAGATTGCAACCACCCAAATTTTTAATACTGAGAAGTAGGCTAAAGAGTTTATAGATCTGAATATGCTGTGCTTCAGAAAAACAGGCTACACAGTCAGTCAGATGTTACGAAATGATTAGCTGTGATTTCATTTGTGTTCATTTAGATGAAAAACATGGAAAAAGTCAGATTCATTTCAAATGAGCCATAATATTTTCCCCTTTTTCTCCTTTCCCGTTTTCATCTCTCTTCCTCTTTATGGCAGCACTGTGACTGATTCCTACTTCAGGCGCTGCTTCTAGTAGATTTCCACTACACCATGGTTTTAGGTGCTCTGTCGTAACCTCAGAGCTGTTGGTTACAGATTTCTGGAGTACTTCATTACTTCTGGAAAGCTGTGTGTCCTCCCAGGTGCTTGGTTGGACGCATGTTTTTTAGCTGAGCATGGACTCTGTCAGCCAGCAATCACAAGGTCCCTTCAACAACCTGTTTCTTCAGGAAAGTGGAGCTTTTAAGTCCTGAGTTTGGAAGCGTTTCTCAGTCATTAAATAAAAACAGGATGAGGAAACACTTGCTGCAAGATTTTTTACTTGCTACACTCAATTTTACCATCAAGGCTAATGATCGCAAAAGATGCGTGGAAATATACTGTGTGCATTCCTTATAAGTCAAAAGAGTTCCCTTCCCATCTGAGCACGTGTCCCTAAAATACACAGATCTTTGCTGTTCCTCCCAAGATGCCCACCTTTGGTGCAGTCAGAGGGCTGAGTGCCTTTGCAGTGAGCAAGGGCAGGCTGCTGCCATCTTGGCAGTACCTTTGAGCCTGTGGGCTCTTCTCAGTCCCTGCTGCCAGTGGGAATGCGGTGTGCAGGTTTTGCAGGCTTGGAGCAATGCACATGGAGTGTGGCACACTCCCACTGTGTATGCATGTACACTCAGAAACTAAAATAAAGTTCATTGGTCTAAATTTAGGTCCCTGAGTTTTGGCAGCCTGAGACCGAATAGATTCCCTTCTCTGTGATACATCTGTTTTCCATTTTCAGCAAGAGTCATGTATTGTTTGTTTCAATGTGTATTTCCCGTTCAGAACAGATCTCATGATGTTTTCGTTAATTTCTTGTGGTGAAAACCTGCCATGTGTGCTGTGTTGTGCAATCATATCTCTTGCTTTTTGGTGGAAAGAAACTGGAAAACTGGGCAGCCTGATAACTGGAGTCATGGGCACGGGCCAGGGGAAGATTGTGCCGGGTTGATCTATGCTGGGCTCTGGAATGACTTCTACTGTGAAGATGTTAATAATTTCATTTGTGAAAAAGACATGGACAAAGGTAAGCAAGGCCCTTGGTTTGATTATTTCTTCTTGCCCATAGTAAATGTCCCACAGCTAGAGGTGAGATCTTGGCTAAATGCCACAGCAGGGCTGTGTTGAGGAGAGGGGGGGAATCACATGTGGAGCACTGCTACTCAGATGCAGATGCAAGTGCTGGATTTATTGCACTTGGAAAAAGCAGCCTTGAAGCTGGCTATAGCCATGGTATGCTCAGCATTTTGACCATTTCCTATAGGCTTTACACGTGTCTAAAATTTTGGGCATTATTTGGCACATGGTCCAGATCCTACCCACACTGGAAGCTGTCTTTATAGGGTCAGTGGCCACACAACAGGAAAGCTGGGCTTAGAGTGGCTCAGGCACCAGCCTTCAAAAACCAAACAGACTGTTTTGAAAGTTTGTGCTATAGGAGGCATTTGGTGACTGCTAAGGAGATCTTAAAATTCCCATTGCTGCCAGGAGATGTCCCCTGGGACTGAGAAGCTGGGTCCACAGGCCACAGGCATCTCGTCTGTTGCAGCTGGAGTGAAAGACTCATAAACTGCCAGTGTGGCCCAGCAGTCAGCCAGGTGTTTGCCACAGGGCATCTCTTTCTGTTGACACAGGCGTTTCTGCAGGAGCAGAGGGCAGGTGGTTCCCATGGCTGCTTAGAGCCCAGCCCCACCGCCACAGAATGTGGTCAGAGCTGGTGTTTGTGTCATGGTGGGGCTCTGCCTGAAATGTTATCTCCTCTATACAACCTGTTTAAACATTGCTTTGCCAAGGGTGCCTGGCTGCTCCAGTTGGAAACCTGTTGGCTGAATTTCAGTGAAGGCAGACATAAATGTCAGGTAGAGCCAAAATTACATCACTTCATAGCCCCTTAAGACAAAACAAAGTGCTGAACAAGCTTTGTGTGTATAACTCTGTTTGGATGTCCAGAGTGAAGAACCATGTGTAAGTAACAATATAATTTACTCTGGTTTTCCTACATACATTTGCTATTTTAAGAAAACTTTTAGGTTTACAAATATTTATCCTCCAGGACTTACAGGATCTGAATATGAGTCTGCTCAAATTTTTAATGTACCTTGATCTCTGTAAGTTTTCTTCTTGGAAATTTGTTTAATCTTCACAGGCTTATTACAGGATTTTTTTTTCCCTCTTTGTTTTTCTTTTTTTCTCTCATGCTGTAGGGCAAATTCTTGGAGTGTAATAGGCTGTGACTTTACAGATACCTTCATATTAAGGAAATTTACGTAAAGAAGAAGAAAATCCTGGGAAAGAGCAACACTGACTTCCAAAATTGAAAAAAAAAAAGGAAACAGAAAAAAGCAAGCACTGAAAACTGATTTAAAAGCATCAAGGAATTCAGCAGTATCTCTTCTCAGCATCCCATAATTATTTAAGGCCTTTCGACCCACAGCATCAAGAAATTCTGTTGGACTAATTCTGTTTTAGGTTTTCTTCCCAACCAGTAACCACATCCATAAGCAACTTGTGTCTTCTGACAAAAGACATTCTATCAATCTGAAGAAGACTGTTGGTCATTCATATAGAAAAACATATAAAGCAACTGTGTAAACAGTTGCTTCATTTGCTAAAGTCCCAAATGTAGGAAAATTATACAGATACACGAATATATAGATTTTATATAAATATATATATATAGTCCAACTCTTATCAGTAATATGGAATATACTTTTAAGAGCTTTTAAAACTTTGTATTTTTGTACAAAATATTTGCTTTTTACAATTGTTCTCTTTTTTACTGACTTTTTTTACAAATATAGTGCACAGGGGCCAAAGAAAACAATAAAGGTACTAATAATTCATTAAGGTTTGCTGTCAGGCCTAGCTCAGCTATAGAGAAATATTTTTCCAGTTAGAAATATTTTTACTTTCCCAGATGATTTGTTCTGGTTAAATAACTTTTAAAGCAGATTTTAGATAGTGTTTTCCTTACTGTGTGCAGTCTAGTCTGCATGTGTAACAATTAAGTTGACTAAGGACTAGATACTCATTATCGCTCTGATCACAGCCAGTGTTTCATCAGGGTACTATGGAAAGGCCATTTTCATAAAAGTCCTTCCTTCGTCCGTCCGTCCGTCCTTCCTTCCTTCCTTCCTTCCTTCCTTCCCTCCTTCCTTCCTTCCTTCCTCTCATGAGAAAATGTCATGGAAGTAAATCTCCAATTTTTAAGATTCATTTTGAAATGTTTTCACTCATTCTCCCTTCTTGTGAGGAATTCTACCCCAGTAAATGCTACACATACTGCAGGTCAAGCCCAGGTGAGAGACTTTATGAAAGAAAAAACAAAGAAGCTGCACACAGTGAAATATGTTTGTTTTTAAGACAGATTTCAAGATTTGGTGAGAAAAACATGCCATACTCAGAAAAGTCTAATAAACTTGCACTTCTCCAAAGTGCTTTGTAAATCGATCTCTCTGTTTTCTTGGACCAGCACTTCCCTTCCAAACAAAGTAGAAAATAAAATATGCTGCAAAGCAGAAAGAGATTATATCATTACCCAGCCAGTTTCCTCTACAGTCCCATGAGCCATTGTCTAGGCAGCAGTGTTGCTTATCAGGAATTTTAAAAATTAGCAGGTTAATTCATTAGTAGAAACCTTGGTATTTGTTTCCAGTTTTTATACTTTTCTCATGGCCACATGCTCTACAATGAAGGAAGTTGTTTTGGCTGCTTGGGAAGGAGAGCTGTTTTTCTATTGCCTCCTGACCTGCCATTTACCTTGGCTGATGCAGATAAGTTTATTCAAATACTCCAGCTCTGTTGCAGACAAGATTTCATACTTCATATTTTCAAATATTGCTCCTAAGACCAACCAATTAAAGACTGCTGTTTCCCTACATCTCACACTCCCTCCAGTGTTTTAAATTTCAAATATAATTTTCTTTCAAAATACACAAAATATTACATTTGGGAATCTGTCCTGTGGATACAAATTAGATATGAGACAGGAATAACATGAAAATTGCATCTGCTTAATTAAAAGTGAATGGTCTGTGTATTACAGCTGCAGAAACCTTGTGTCACCATCATGGAGGCAGGGCTTGTCTTCAGACAGTCTGGATTTTATGAGCCTTTTATTTTGGCTTTTTCCTAAGGTTTTGAATACAACTTGATTCTGCCATGCACTGTCGTGCTCTACCTAGGAGTTGCATGTAGACACATGCTGTAGTGTTTACATATATATTTACACAGTGTCTGTGGAGATAATGTTAAACTGCTATTTTTGGATAGTGAGGTACAAAACTAGTATTTTGCATGCCCAGAGAGCATCACAAACCCTGGTGAGTGGAGCCTTGCAGAGCCACACTGAAGTGGAATCACTGCTACCTTTGTTTTGAATGTTGGCTTGTTTACATGAAATAAGCCCGTTTTGAGCATCTACCACATTAAATTACATTCTTCGTGCTTTTTATTGATGTCACAGACTTCTGTCACCAAAAGAAGTGAATGATAAACCTCTGTTTAAGCCCAAGCTGTATTGCTTCCTTGCCCAGATTTCATCCTTCTCTTCCTTCAGCAACAGCAATGATGGTACATACACAAGATCAGATTATCCAAGAGTTATCTCGTGTCCTCCAGTCAGAGGAATGACAAGCTGAGGACACTGAGAAATGAGACATGACTGGGCTCACACCCTCTGTTCACACACTTGAATCAAACACTGCAGCTGTTAGACAAAACTGGATGAAGAGGGATGTTGCAGTTGCATGCCTGACATGTCCAGTCATCCTTAAAATATGGCCTGAGCAGCCAGGTGTGCTGAGACAGCCCATCCTTTTGACCTAGTATTCCTGCAGGAAGGAAACAGAGGTGTCCAATGACAACAAGGATTGAAATCACTGAGAGGACCAAGAGAGTGTTAAGACAGCTCAGGAGCCTGTCACAGAAAGGACAGATTGGCAGAAGTGCAAGCAGGACACCAGAATGGGCCAAGAAATTGTCATGAAAGTCAGACCTGCCACTCTTTAATGGGAAAGCATCCCCATCAAATCTTTCTGTATGGTTTGAGTAATAATGCAGGTTGTATGGAAAGTTTTAAGTGATAGCAAATTATTTTGTCCCAGCTTGAGTTTTGGCTTTCCTTCTTATGCACGAGTATTGTAACTTGTCATATTGAGCACACATTTCCATCATCCTTCTTTTTTTACATAAAATTAAATGCAAGTTTGTATACCCTGGCAAGCACTGGGACTGTTGGAAGAAAAAGAGGGAAAGGCAGAGAAGGTACAAAGTCATTGTGATTTGCATTCAGTTCTGGATTTCTTAATGTCATTTATGACTCGTTTCATTAATTTATTTGGAAATGCCTTCAGCTGATTAGAGCTTATAAATCTCAACTCTCATTTCCTTTGTTGTCTATAATTAATACTTGCAAATGTTCCAATAAAGGAATCACTAAGCGGAGACGTGGAAATGAATGTTGTTCACTCTGTGCATGTGTGTGTAACCAAGAGGGATGTGGAGATCGGAAAGGTGTGGAGCCAGAACATTCATAGGTATTAAAAATCAAACTGATATTTTTTTCCATTAAAGACTTCCTTTTCACTTACACCATCCTGGTTCTACGCATGACTGGAGCTATTATATCCTGTAATTGCAGGTGCAGTGCCTTGTTCTTGTAGCACATTGGGGCTAGGAACATGGTTTTGAAGGCCTGATCTGAGCAAGACCTTCAAGAAGGGTGAAGTCCTTTGCTGCTTACTGTCCTAGCACACCAAACACCTCAGATGGGCCTCCAGGTGAGGGATGTCCTGAACTGAGTAGCATCAGTCCCCACATTAGCCATTATGATGGCTTAAATTGTCTGTTTATAATGGCTGATCTGCTCTTGCTATTCCTCTCTCTCTCCAATGCCTGACCTCCTCTTTTCATTTTCTGTTCCTGGCAAGTAGCTACTCTGCTTTTAGCAAGTAGCAGGAACTGGTGCCTGATCACTGGCAAGGCAAGGAGCTGGTTGGGGGGAGCCACTGGCTGTGGGAAGAAACTGAAGGGAGTAGGGGAAAGGGGGCCGAGTCAACTCACATGTGAGAAGACAAAAACACTTTTCCCCAGTGTAGGCTCCTTGCCTAAGGGCACAGCAGCTCACACATCTGTAGCATCCAAAGGGAACAAAAAGTCTCCAGCCCCAGCCTCCAGACTTGTTTTGTTTTTCCTCCCTCACTTCTGTGTGTGTCTGTGCACCCCAGGGATGCTGGCTTCTCCGTGAGCGCCGGGCTGTCCCAGGCTCTGCGCTGCCCTGCGCAGGTGTTGGGGCTCACCCAGGTGGGAGGCCAGCAGTGGGACAGCTGCCCATGCCTGGCACTCCTCCCAGCTGGGACACCCCGGGCTCCCCAGCGCTTGGGCAGGAGAGGGAGGAGGAACTTCCCAGTGCTTATCACACACTCAGAGATAGCTTGGGCATCTACAAATGGGACAGGACACTGCCTTACAGACAAAATCCTTGCTCCCCAGAAACCAGGCCTTCCTAAAACCAGAGTCTGTTTGTTCATTCACCAGCTCCACCTCATTTTTTCCATGCTGTTCAGTGAAAAAAAAAAAAAAAACTTGGCTAAAAAATTTTTGAAAGTTCTCATCTGTTTTCTTTCATATGGTGGAATACGTTTGTTTTTTTCTTCCCATGTGGCTCAGACATGAAAAAACCATTCTTTAATTTCTTTTTCAAAATAAACTCTGTAATGCTACAAAGTTTGTGTGGAGATGTTTTGGGGTTTTTCTAGACCAAAACAATAAAAGCAAATTACTAGGCAAATCATGCTCTTTTTGGAGAAGATCTTGCATGCCATGATGATTTTCTTACCCAGGGAACTTCCCAGAGGCATGTGAGTATTGCCAGCCCCATTTTGTGACAGGAAGAAAAAGGAGATTTTCAAGAACATTATTCATTTTGATGTCTGGTTTTGGCGATTTTGTTTTTGTTTATCAGGGAGGTGATTTTTAGAAGTGACTTTTTCCAGTTAAACCAACATTGGCATAGAGTAAATTATATTTCATACACCTCAGTGAAAGGAGTGGGCTTTTCAATGCTAAACAGAATGGTGTCCTTCCCCCATCACCCTGCATATGGAAGGCAGCCATTTCTGCTGCTGTTTTGGAGAGCAGAGCTCAGTGTGATGGTAGCAGAGGAGCACCAGGAGAACAGAGCAATGTCATGTGTGGGTAAGAATTAACACCTGACACTAAATTACCAAGAGACCCCTTGGTCAGAAACAAGAAGGTTAAAGGACTGCTGAGACCTTTGACTCCTCTGCAGCTCAGCTTCAACAAATCTTCCCAAAAACATACCAACTTATACTTCAAAAATAATTAGGGGTTGCTTTGTCCCTTTAATCATTTTGGCTACTCTTCAAAAACTTTATTAGAAATCTTCTTTTAATAACCAGTGTGAATGCAATTATGTCCAGTTTAGACACATTTGTTCTGGTTCCAGAGCTGTCCTTTAGCTTAAATAGCATCTCTCCTGGGACTGTCAAGTAATTGTAGTGGTCAGTGTGGAGCCATTCATCTTGAGACACAGTGAGGGGTGGTTGGGAACAAATACATCCCTCAGCTGGGGAGCCCTGATGACAGAGCCTGGCTCGGATCCCACTGTCCAGCCCCACAAGGGATCATCTGGGGACACTGGGCATCTTGCAGAATGGTGGAAGTTTCCATACACTTTTTTGTTAGCATTGCAAAAGAACAGAGAGCAACAAAATGGGTATAAAGGGTGGTTTCCCGCTGAATTAGAGTAGGTTACAAGTGCCTGGCTTTTTATAAGGCAGTAACACATTTTATAAGGCATTTGAAAAATCAGTCTGTATATCTGATCTTAAGCACACCTATTCTGGGTTTACACCAGAGCAGAATCTAAGTTCAGGTTATACTTAGGTCCTTGATCTTCAAGAGACTAAAACCTCCAATTCAGAGATTAACGTGTGACTTCTACTTTTTCTATCTGTCCTGCCAAGGCACAAATCCACAGCTCAGCCATCAGTGTGATTCCAGGCTCTAAGGATTGCTTCCAAACTCCCTGTATTTGCAGTCATGCTCCTGCCAGCCCTGCCAGAGGTCCTGCTGATGGAAGATGATAAAAGTCTGAAATGTGACTTTGGAAGCATTTTGTTTAGGAATCCCTCTCATTCAGAAGTCTGGGCATATTGCAAAGATGACATTTCTTGAATTCCATCTCTATTACCCACATTCATATAAAACAGATGATGAATTATTTTTCTGAATGGCAACAATGTGTTTTTGTCCACTTTGGTTTATTATGTCAAAATAAAAGCCTGAAAGTGGAAATCAGACAGTGCATCCTCGGCATTGCAGTATCCCACTGTAGCAGGCAAATAATGTTCCTGGATTATTCCCTGTGAGCACAGCACAAACTGATATCTGGACGACAGCTTCCTGCTATCTGCTTGTCGAAGCAAACTTACCTACACAGCCTTGTCACTGATCCATCTTCTGACAGACTGGGACACCCCTGCTTTCCTGCTGTGTTTCAAAGATATTCTAAGAGATAAGGAAGAGAAAAGGTAAAGAGAGAAGAACTGACAACAGAAGGGGAACAGAGAAAAAGAGAAAGGGACAGCTCAGGGAGTAGAAGAGAAAAATATGGAGAATGATTGAGGAGGATAATGAGCCCTGATGTCCTCATCGTGGTTTCTAGTAAGACCAACCACAGAGGAGATCTCTTCTCAGAAACAATATAACAGAGCAGTGTTGTGGTTCTCGTAATTCCCATTCTCAGCTGTGAAAAGAACACATCCCTGCCTTGCAAGAAAGGCATGTCATTCAGTTGCTGCCTGAAGTCATGTAATCACACTTTCCCAGCATCAAACAAAAATTCCTGGTGGCTCCAGGTCTTCTGGGAGCTGGGTTGAGGCTTTTGCTTTGTTGGTTGGTTGGTTTTTCCTACATGTCCTTTTCCTCCTACACAACTTTTGAAACACAGAGTATTTTCTAGTTTTCCATCTGTATTAGAAGTACAAAACTCAGCTTTGGAAGAAAGAACAAAAGCAAGAACATACAGTAGGTCTCCAAGCAACAAAACACTGTCTGCAGTGGAAAATACGTTCACAGCAGTATTTGGACTTGCAGCTCCTGCTTCTGTACTAAATTCTCGTTGGTATCGACGTTTGAACAGGTGCACTTTATGAAGTCAAACATGGATCCTTAATAAACCTTAATAAACAAAAGCTGCAGAAATGTACACATGCTGAAAAAGGGGATACAAAAAGGGAGCACCTTAGTTTTTAAAAACAGACAGTTGTTGAATCTGAACACCAGAGACACTTCAGTTCCAAATACCCTTGAATTTGCTTTAACGGTAGCATTTTTAAATGACCAAGCACTGGTTTTCCCCAATTTTTAACTTTAAGATGCAAAATCTGGGGACTCTCAGCAGTCACCAGCTGATGATTTCATGGAAAAAAAAAAAAAAACTAATTTCAAAGGCAGATTGGATCTCTGCATACCATTTTATTCAGATTAGCTGTGTTAGGAGTGGGAAGATGGTCAAAAGTCCAGGTCAGGGGTCTTCACTAGCAGAATTAACTCTCTTTATAGAGAAGGAGGGCACTTTATGTATTTCAGACATCAGCACGAGGTCTCTCAGTCTGTGTCCATCTTGTGGCATCTTACATATGAGAAAATTCTAAAAATAAAATAAAACAAGAAAAACCACAGGCAGAACAGCTGTTGTTCTACCCAGACAAAGCTTAGAATGAAAGCCATTATGATGGACCAGACTCTGCAATTGAAAAGCCATTTACATTTTCAAGACTGATTCCAACTGTAAATCTTCAGTTATATATATGACAGATTAAAAGACTCTGGCCTCACTGCACTTCTCCCTGGCAAGAGAAAAACAATCTGTACAGCATCACTTGCGGTTGCTTCAACTCTGTAGGTACAAATTTTTAAAGGACATGGTGATATATTTTTTCATTTCCCTTCCCTTTATTTTAGCATGCAGTAAAATCACTTGCATGGCATTTTTCCCAACCCTTTAGTAGTTGGGACTCCGGCTCAGGAGACTGATGTGTTTTGATTTGCTCTTTTCCCTCAATTTGAGGGGGTTTCCTTTGCAATCACACCAGCCAGGGCAAAAACCTTGTATGAATATATGGCTGTGAAACCGGAAAAAAGAGCCAGGAATGCTTCTCTCTTTCCAAGCAGAGAGAGACAGTGAAATGAGTGTACACCATGTAAAAAGCTGCACAAACCCATCTGGAACTGACTCCCACAGCACTCTGGCCATGCTCTGGACTACTCACACCATGGGTATGGGATGAGGAATGACAGTCCTTCCACGTGGAGAGCCAGGAACAAGCTTCACAGAGCCCAGGCAAGCCTTGTTTTGACAGTTTAATCACCATTTGAGAAGTACATGGCTCTTGCACCACATTTGTTGGAGGCAGCTCTCCCCTTCCACTGCTGATGCTGCAGCCAGAGCTAGCTCTTTTCCAATGCATATGCTGCACCTTGCAAGGTTCAGCCCTAATTATTGAACATTTTGAAAAATAAATTGAAGAAATCAGGTGAAGAACCTGAAGTTCTGCAGGGAAAATAAAAGCAAAAACAAAAATAGAAACTACACTAAACCTAGAACAGGTTAATTCTTTGATCATTAGCTAAAATATGTGATAGGTAGAGCTTAGGGAAAATGTAGTATTTGTTGTAATTTATTGTTGCTGTGACCGGGGCTGTCAGGCACTGCAAGGGAGTGCACACCACATGCTTCTCCTTCACATGAGATGACACATGTGAGAGGACACAAAGTATAATACCTGTGGGAGGACAGAGTCAGACCCATTGCTTCTGTTCAAAAGAGATTGCTGCCTGAGAATGAAAAACCAAGAGGAAGGGATTTATTCAGGCATTTATTCCTAGGTGTTTTACTGCTCAGGGCCATCTTCTCCCACTGCCAAGTGTATAGTCTCAGGCTGTCAGATCTGCCACCCTGTGTGAACATCTCAGCCACCCCACAGAATCCAGTACCTGTGGCATCATTAGGTGACAGCAAAGAGTGCTCACCAAACACACTAACACCATCCAGCACCACACACAACCTGAACCTGATTTAGTGTGGTTCATATAACAAAGACTATAATGGCATAAACATTAAATTCTAAAGCATGAAGTGTGTGCACTTGAAAAGTATATTAATTGAAACATCAGCTAAAGGACTTTCAAGTTGCCTTCTAATCCTGCAATTAATATATCAGAGCAAATTATGTCATATACATGCCAACCAGAGAGAGAAGAACAAAAACTTAGCATCCTGGTAAGTATAACACTTAACTTCAGCATTTGAATTTAATGGAGCAGCAGTTTTTTCTAGTAGTGCTCATACCATGGTTGTGAGTTTTAAAATAGATGGTTCCATGCCCCTAACTGAATGCCATTGTGGTTTAGACAACAGAAGCTAGAGATATCTCAAATGTTTTTCACCTTTCAGGAAATCAGGTGGAATTTGCCTTGTGTTTTAAAAACTCTATGCCTGACAACAGAGGATTTACCTAGCAGATGTCCATCCCTCTATTCACAGATTCTCTGCAAACACACTCAGTCTATAGTGTCCTTTCTCCAGGGGAGTCAACCAGATTCAGTCCTGCCACTGTCACACAAGATTTCTGTATGTAGCAGCCTGTCACAAAGCCAGTTCATTTTTCTTCCAAGCTTGTCAGATTTTTTTTTACTAAATAAAACAGTAGTTTGCTATAATAATTAAATTCTGAGCCTGGCAGAGCTGTAGGAGATATGGGTAATACCATCAATTTTCTTGATGACATTTGGCAAAGATCTAAAGGCCTGGTGTGGTAAATCACTTAAATTTTTGCTTGGCTTTAAACAGATCATTGGTCCCATTGATCAATGTCTAAAAGACTGTTCACCCCAGTTTCTCTCACTATTCACTATAGATGCTGGTGAATTTTTTCAACCAAAGAAAGGTTTTGCGAGTATTCCCACAGAAACACCTGCAAAATATTTTAAGAAAATTGGCTGAAAGATGGAGTAGAAATATAAACACAGAAAAAAGTTCACAAGATATTTGTAAGTGACTAAGGAAAACCACCCTTTGCCTCATTTACAAAAGAGCAGCTGACCACAACAATTACTGCTTCTCCTTACATAAGGCAAGGAATGAAAGGCCTATAGTGAGTGGGTAGACGGAATTTAGGGGGTGGGATTTAAGAGCAGGACTCTTTGAGGTCGACTCTATCCCTCCTTTTGTAAAAGCAGCAAAAATGTTGTTCTATATCTATAGAGAAAAACATGGACTTGCATTGTTGCCATACAAACTGCAGAACTAAGGTTGGGCCTACCAGCCCCTAGCTGTGAGAACAGGGGCACAGAAAGAGTGAAATATGGCTGCAAACAGTATCACCACTACTCCGGGAAGATTGATCTCACCACCAGCACCTCTCAATTTCCCCTTTGCCAAACGCTCCCAGCTCAAAAAGCTGGGATAGAATTTGTGTATACTGCTTGCTCCGCTTCAGATGGCCTTTCTTGCAACACCTCTTTCTCTGATTTTCACTTTTCTCATATGAAGAAGCCACAGAGGTTTTAAAACATTTTTAGATCCACAGCTTCACCAAGAAAATGGCCCTGCTGCCTGCTGTTGAAACAGAAATTACTCTTCCAGCCCTGGATTTTAAAGGAAGGCTCCATGTGGCTATATTTAGTCTCTCTAGAGTCTAATAGATACCTGAATAATCTTAGGAACCTCAGGTGAATGCTTTGGAAAATTATTACTGTTCCCTTGGGTAACCCAGGGAAGTAATTTATGTGTAAAACTTAAGTAGGTGAGTTATATACAACAAGAAACAATGTGATTGATAGAAATCTGTAGTCAGGTATTATATTTTGTCATTTGGGTATTTTATCTTCAGGTTAGAGACCACACTGTTTCCTGAGCATCCCTGCTGCTGTGAAGTACAGGGGCACCTCAGATTACTAATCCTACTCTAAAAAACTCAGAGGGAGATACATTTTTCCCTTTTGTTTGGACTGACTGACTTCGTGTGTTAGGCAACTCTTTGCAGATATGTCTCCGTGTAATGAGTTCTCATTTTTTTCTCCCACCTGCTCTGAAGGAGTGTAAAACAACTTGAAAACCAGGAGAAAATGTACCACAATGTAATTTAAATGGCACTTAGAGTCAAGAGAAAATAAAGAAAGTGAAACTACTTCCAGTGTGTTCCCCCTCTTCAACTTCTTCCCCAAGAGCCAGGGGAACTTTCTCGTGTGGTAGCAAATGCTCTCCCTCAGCTTTTTGTCCAGATCCCAGGTTCAGCAAAGCACAGGAACTTGTCTAGGAATTTTTTCTTTGGAGCTACCTGCATGGTTCAAATATATGCTAGCAGACCGTAGTATTAACAGTGACCTAGTGAAACCTTGTTCCTGAATTGTTTTTACGAATCTGCTGCTGTCACAGCTCAGAGCACAAGCTCCAACAACTGGTTTAAAATCCAAAACCATAGCTCAGGGGCTCAGAGTTTCTTATGCTGTCATACTAACACTCTTGTTTCAATTACATAATTGTGAAATTCCTCAACAATAAAAAGCCCAGTGGCCAGTAACTATGCCAAACTATTAGAATAGCTAGAGAATTTAAGTCTCATTATGAAGAATTCAATACCAAATGTTGTGAGGAAACTGCAACTGTTAATATAATGATTGTGAATATGCAAAGAATCCAAACTTGTGAGACTTTGAGGAACCAGCTAACTAAGGAGAGGAATCACAGTGACATTGCAGGTGCTACAGTGTTAGATATATCTCTTCATACATGTAGTTTGCAATCAGGTTTCATGATTCTCTGTCTCAGGACCATAACCAAGTCCCAGAAAAAGTGAGAAGGTTGACCAAATTTTTCTTCAGTTTTGTAAGAAGCCTCTAAGGCCAGCAGACATCTGGAAAAGCAACAGATCTGAGATTATCTTGAGCAAGTCAATTTAGCCATTACTCCAAGGCTGCAGCCTGCTGAAGGGTGGGTGTGTGCAATCATCCTGCCAGTATGCTGGTCTGCTGCACTTGCCAGAACACAGCACAACAGAACAGAACAGAAGTAGGGGAGATCATTAAGTTGTTTCCGTCATTGAGATCCATCCCACCTAATTTAAGGTACTTAACTGAGTGCCTAAGAGATAAGCATACTTGTCCTAGGCTCTCTGTAAGGACAACAGACCACCACCATGTCATTCTCTCACTTAAATCCTGAATCACCATTTATTTTATCAGATGTATTTATGAAGGCTGGGTTCCTCACCTAGTACCACACATGACTGGCATCTGGGCCTTACTGAAGGAACAGAGCTCTTTATGGCATCTAAAATTGAATACCCCTCACCTTTCATCTCAATGCACTGGAGCCTGCCATTCCCACAGCTTTTGCAGGAGCGATCTTCAGGAGCTTAGCTTCAAGGCTCTTCATCTAGGAGAGGCCCGAGAAGAAAAGAGCCTTACCACTCTGCCCAGTGATAACTAGGGACATCTTTTGAGCAGTCTCAGAGCCTAAGAGGGCTTTGCTGTCAACCAATGCCAATGCCATTTTGCCATTGTGGGTATTAGTGTCCTCTTCGTTCGTTTGTTGTCACTTAGGCTGATTCTCCTGCTGGGACACTAGAGAGAACTTCCCATAACAGAGTCTCAGCAAGCTGCTCACCACATGTTATGGTCACACAGGATATGAGGATACCTCAGAAAGGAGTTTAGTGGGTTGCACCATGGCAATAACACTTGATCATCTGGGCCAGCACTGTCTTCTTCCACCTAGAGAAACAGCTCACCTTGGTAAAGGTGTGGATGAAAGTACGTGTGAGAGTGAGGGTAAACAGCTTTAGGTTTGCTACAAATTGCAAAGTTAAAGGACACTTAAATGTTAAAGGAGCTCTTCATGAGCTCTCCAGAACTGTATGACAGGCAAGGCTGCCTGGAAAAAGACAGCTTCTAATAGCAGCGACCACTTGGAGATAACTGACAAAAATGTAAACACTGTGCTGATTCCAAGTCTGTTCAGATGTTTTGATTGAACAAGCTCTACTTCCAAATGCCTTCGCATACTTCAGTAGGTGAACTGTGTTTTAGTAATTAGATAGTTGCACTAAGGAAATGTACAAAACAAGAAAACCTCTGGGGCATTTATATCATGGGGAGGCATATTGATGTTGCAGGGATTTTAAAGTGATTGGTTTCTCTAAAGCAATAAGGGTGACTAATTTCCCTTTCAATGAATCCACATATGCTCAGTTCTCAGGTTTTGAAAGGCAGCCAGAGCGACATTCTTTCAGGCTTTAAGTTGATATGAATAAAGTATAACAGAGAGCCCCAATAGCAAAGTTCATCAATGACACATGCCTTAGTTAGAATTTACACACGGGCATGGCTGGATTTTTCCACTTTGTCTTCAGTTGGCTCTTAAAGAATGTCAGCAGTTGCCATAAGCTGGCAGTTTCCAGCCACAATCCCTCTGAGAGGGGGAGACAAAACCCCCATGCAAGGACAGTCTGGAATGACTTCTGGAGATCAGCAGGCTGAGGTGAAACACAGGTCCACAAAGGGCAAGGTACTTTAGGAACTTCCATTTGGCTATGGAGAACTCACGGGTTTTGCAGCGTTGAAAAAAACCAACCCTAAGCAAAACCCAAACACAGATATAGCAGAAAGGAACATATTCATAAAGTGAGCTGGGAGGTGGGACATGTACAGTTTGCTAATTCCCTTCTGGTCCTCCCTATGCTTTTTGGGTTTTTTTTCAGGTATCTTAATAAAATTTTTAGCTGTAGGCCTTATGTATTTTCAGATATTATACTGAATTTCACTATAGTTTTTAAAATATTTTCCCATTCTTTCTTTTCTTCACTCTTTATCGAGGAGAACCAACATGTGAGAGTAACACATAGTGATCATGCAGCAACTGTACTAGAGGATCCCCTCTTGTAAATTATGCCCTGTGCTGAAGTACAGAAGAGATACAGCAGCTGACAGTGCAACAACTTCTGATATGAAAACTTCACCCAGATAGTTTGTCTTCTTTGGGGAGATTTTTTGATGAATTCCTGCTACGCAGCCTCAGCAGGGCTTTTCCTGATTGCATCTCTGTAGCTTGAACTACAAGAGTTGATTTCTTCTTTTCCTCTTGCCTATGCATGTGACAGAGGTTATTTGAACTGGACTAAACAGTGGTAGGAACCATTTCCTTATTAGCCAAGCCCCACACAGAGAACTACTGGGCACCCAAATTAAAAACATTTGCAGCATGGTGGATTCCTTCCAAAGCAGGCTGAACATTTGAACTAAGATGGGCTCTCCCTGCTTTAGATTCTTTTATTCCACCAAGGGTTCCTTCTCTCCCTCTCCACTGAGACCAAGCTTATCCTGCAGCACTCATAACTCTGACCTCTCTTACATCTTACTCCCACTTCATTCCCCTTAAGGGTGGATCATCACACTCCCCCTCTTCACCTGTGTCTTTCTGGGATTCTCACTTTCTTGTCTTCTTACTCTCACTGTCTTGACTTCTTCCTTATTACCCCAAGCCTGGATGGCTGAGTATCTTTGCTCTCTCATTTCAAATTTATAGTCAAATAAAAGCTCGTTTACAAAAGCTTATGATCAGAATTAGTTGCCTACCTCTTCCTCTGGCTTTTGTTTTTTTTTTTTTTATGTGTATGTTTGAACTAGAAGTTCTTTGGGGCAAAGGTGTGTTTTTCCTGAATAATGACAAGAAAGGTCAAAAAGAAGATGACAAGGAGGAAGGAATGAGCTTCAGCAGTGCAATCCACAGGAACTGAATCTGCAAAAATGGTATCATTTTTCAGTAGCATAATCACAAAACAATAGCATACCTCAGAATTCATACCACTGGCAGATGTGAAAGCAACCCCAGGCACTTGTGGTTAGAAGCACAGGTATGTGGTCCAGCAGATGCCTTCCTGCATTCTTTAATAACTAAGTTTGACATTATAAAGTGCTCATGAATTAAATTAAAGGGGTTCCATGTCATAGTATGCTCAAAATGAGAGGTATATTGTAAGGAAATTCTAGCTAAAAAATGTCCAACTAATCCAAGTTCTCTGCTGAAATCATAGTAGTATTGTTAGGTTAGAATCCAAAAAATATTGCTACATGGGGGGAAGAGCTGTTGATAGCACAATTTTTGTCAATAGCAGCCAGATTTTCATAGTATTAGTAGCACACAGATACTAATTTTAGTAAATTCTTTTGGAAAAAAAAAAAAAAAGACATTCTCTGCATTGGGATAAAACAAACAATGCATGGTAAACACATTTGCAAGGTTTTGACTCTGAGGTCAAATCACTGGTCTTGGTCATTTAAGTCGTTAGTGGGTCATTTGACAACCATTGCTGTTTGTGACCATATTTCCACATATCTGCAGATATAAATGGATATAAATAAAGTATAATACCTGGCAGTATTCCAGGTGTTCTATGCCAGCCAGTCCCATGTCCCAGATAAAAGATGAAGAGTAGGAAAATCAGTCATTCTCAGATTTGCATGTGAAGCAGTCTTCTAGGTGAATGCAGGTAAATGAACCCTTTCTAGGCACTCTTACCAAATTATTTGAAAAATCCCACCAAAATATATCAGTGAAATATTTCTGCTGTAACTGGTATGAGAGAATGGGATCATATGGTATATATTCCCCAGCAATTTATTCAATAAATTGCGAGGAAACCCTGAAAGCATTAAATGCACCAGAACATCATCGTGAGATTTAACAAACATAAAAGTTATATGTATGTTCTGGTGAAAAGTGTAATATACTAATAAAATGCAGAAAGATTCTCTATTATTCACTTTATAAAAATGTTATTTAAGTTTTCCCGAGGGGTTATTTTTTGTGTTAGTCTAGCTTCTCCTTTGCCAGTCCACACATTATTAATTGTATCTCACAGTCAGTAACAAGCTACAGTGGCTGGCAGGATGCCACCTTAAAATTAAGTGCCTAAGGTAGGACACATTGTATTCATCAATGTTCGAAAGATACAACTCCTTTGTGCAACTGGTTTGGAAATAACAGGTAAGCTATTTAAACCAGGCTCCTAAGGCAATTTATCTACCTTTCATGCCCATACTTCTACACTGGAGGGTGTGCAAGGTGGTGGGGAAGGAAGTGGGTTGGGAAGAAAAGCACTTTAGCACAAGGGCAGGCAATGAAGGAGGGAGAACAAAGCACTAAGCCCTAGTGCCATCAAAGATGGGAGGCTTCAGAGTCTCCAGACATGCCTCCTTCTGCAGGAATGGTAACAGAAATTAAAATGGAAACTCAGTTTGGTCTTGGAACAGGATTTTACTCCAAAAGACAGCATCTGGGTGAAGTAATTCCACCTACACAGCCTCTTGACATAAGATGATAGAATACCTGTTCTATCAACAGACCTCTGAGTCCAGAGGTGTCCTGAGATACTGCTGTTGATTGCTTTCATCCATCTGAGCTTTCAGCTGGTGATAGCTTTAAATCTGGGCTGAAAAATTATTTTGCTTCCAATACCTTTACAAAAAGCAATATTTACATCTTTTTTCCCCCCTCAGCTTCGCACCTAGCACATACTAGAAGACACAGCTTTTTCTCACATACTGCTATCTAATTTATAATTAGCTATATTAATAATATCACGGACTCCTCTTCTTATCCAAGGTAATTGTGGCACTTTAATTTACAGGTATGCAGCACTACTCTGACTGAGTTTCTGATCCCCAAAACCCGTTTTTTGTCTGCCAGCCCAGAGCACAGTTTGGCACCTCTGTTCAGGAGGTGATGCGGATGGCTTTAAGAGATGTTGTCAGATGTTGCCCGGTGACACCACCCCGTGGCAAGCAGAAGTACCAGGCTGCTGACATTGCTGCCGAAGGGGCGGTCCCTGCCCGGGGTGCACAGCTGCTGCTGGGGTGAGAAATTACTCAGGCACTGCAGCCTCACTTGTCCCCAACACAACACGAGCACTAACAGCCCAGCACTGATCCCCACCTCTGCAAGAGATCCATGAGAAAGTAACAAACACCCTTCCAAATAGAAAGGAAATTCAGTATCAAACAAGAGGTGACTATAAATCACTATTAAATCACCACCGTAACATTGTTATTCCTCTTTATCTGTTCCTACCCCAAGAAAAAAACTCTTCAGTCAGTTGTACTCATTAACAAATAAACTGTAGTGGTTTTTGTAGTACGTTGGCAGTTCTCTCTCTTTATCTAAAACATTAGTCTTGGTTTAAGGTATATTTATAGTAAAAAAANNNNAATTTGTTTTTTTTTAAGTATATTTTTTAAAAAAAAAAAAAAAAAAAAAAAAAAAGACTTATACTTTCACTTTCTACCATCTTTTTAAAGTTTAAAGCTTTTTTTAATTACCCATTCTTCTTTGGTTCTCTTTCTTAGAGCAAGAGATGGGGGCTAGAATAATCTCAAATTATTCATTTAGAATGGCCCTTTATTTAGCTGATAATATGATTTATTAAAATAAGAGATGAGAAATAGTGGCGGGGGGGTGGGGGGGAGGGAGGGAAAGGGAACTTTCTCCCAAGCCTAAATGACCAACATTCAGCAAGTCTCACAGCACGTGCAGGTGACTCATTCAAAAAGACAGATCATGTGGAGCCTATTTTCAATGTTACGAGGCCGCTTTCGCCATGGTTTGAAACGAATTGGCACGGCTCTGGCACAGCCCACATCCTTTAGGCAGTGCCAAACAATAACTATAGATGAGGTGTCAAACTCTGGGCTGGCAGGGTGCCCCCACCTCCCCTCTGGAACCAGCCACCCAAGCGAGTCAAGCTGCACCCTCACGCTGCATCTTCCTTTTCTGGGCAAACACTTCCCTCTCCCGGTACAAAAACCTAACTACAGCCACACTGCACCAAAAAAACTCTACATACTCCCATCTATCCCTTCATGCGTTATTATAAATATTTGCATTTAATAATGACAATAAATTTAATTTTATTAAATTAATAAATAAAATAAAATCTTATTAAATTAATAAATAAAATTTTATTTTATTTATTTATTCGCCTCTTCCCATATGAATGGGATATTGGATGTTTGAGCTTTTTCCCACCTATGAACAAGAGTTTGGCAGTACCTGAGCTTTTGGCCAGACACCAAGGTCCCTTCTAGCCTAAACAATTCTATGATTCTGGTTCTATGATCATGAGATGTGTAATTTCGGCTGGAAATATTTCTGTCGCTCAGGAGGTATCAGTAGGATATTGCTCAACCTGTAAATTGTCAGCACTGAGGTGATTTTACTGATGATATAAAAGCCCCTAATCATTCTTATTTCAGTGATACTTTGAAAATGGTGGCAGACTGTGGTCTAGGGTTGTTTATAAGAAAAAAAAAATAACCAACAGCTACACCTCTAGAGTCATTTCTGCTTTGGCAATAGTAAAATGTGAAAGGTCTGGGCACAAGTCTGATGAGGAGAAGTTGAGTGCACTGGGGTTGCTTAGCCTGGAGAAAAAGAGGCTCAGGTTGTTGTTCAAAATAGGTTCTTTCACCAGATATTCAAGAGGCCAGTCCACACACTAGTCGAGGTATTTTATTTATTTACAGTCCTGAGCAGAGAGGGGTGCTGAGTGGCAAATCCACAGAGCCAGCACGCCGACTACCAAAATGTTTCACTATTCATACATTTTAGCAAACAGAGGCATTATTGTTCACTAGCGACAAGTTACATAGTTCTTTTATTTATTTGTATTCTATCTTCTGTTGGTTGAATAATTCCCTCACTTCCCATGCTAATTAGTCTGTACGGTCAGGCCTTCTCCTGAGTCGCTGGGTTTCTTGAGTCGATGGTCCATGAGGTGGTGGTCACAATCTCCCTGTCAGAATCACCTTTTACCCAGCTCCAGCCAATTTCAGCACAGTTGCTGAGTTGGCTTTGTTAATTCCATCCTTATCTCGGGAGTTCTGCCAAATGTTCTGTTGGCCTGTAAATTCTGCATTCTTCTGTGTCCACTTTCAGTGGCACATCCTTCTCCCCAGGCCTTGCTGTCTGAGATCACTGAGACATGTCAAATCCTAAATTTTAACACGGGAATTCTACTGGCAAGTAATTTATCCTTCTAACACTTGGATATCAAGGGAAGACCTCATCACCTCTACAACACCTGAGAGGAGGCTGTGGCCAGGTGGGGTGGGCCTCTTCTCCCAGGCAGCAAGAGACAGGACAAGAGCAAATGGCCTCAGGTTGTGCCAGGGGAGGTTCAGGTCGGATATCAGGAACAACTGCCTCCCCGAAAGGGCTGCCAAGCATTGGAACAGGCTGCCCAGGCAAGCGGGGGAGTCACCATCCCTGGAAGCGCTCACAACGCGTGCGGATGTGACCCTTGGGGAGGTGGCTTAGCGGTGAGCCTGGCAGCGCTGGGTTAACTCTTGGACTCGACGATCCCGGAGGCGTTTCCCAACCCAACCAGCTCCGAGGCCCGGTGTTCCCAGGACTGTCCCTGTCCCTGTCCCGCCGTCGGAGCCGATGGCGCCCGCGCTCCTCCCTCTTCCCGCCGGGGGCGGGGCCATGGCGTCATCGGCGCGCGCCCGCAGCCCCGCCCGCCCGGGACCATGTCGCCGCCGCTCTTCAGCCTGCCCGAGGCGCGGCTCCGCTTCACGGTGAGCCTCCCCCGCCTCCCCTCCGTCCCTCCTGCCTCCCCTCCGTCCCTCCTGCCTCCCCTCCGTCCCTGCCGCCTGGACGGTGGCCGGGAAGCTGCGGGGCCGGGCTGTGCCTGGGCGCCGCCGGGCCCGCGGCCGGGAGCGGCCCGGGCGCTCCTTTGTGAAGCGCTCAGCGCGGCCGAGGTACGGCGGTGTGGGAGTGAAGGCGGGCTGCATGCCGGCTCGGCCAAGGCGAGGATCCATCCTCAGCTTAGCGAAAATTACTGTAAAAGACAGTGCAAGTGTGGCGTGCCCCCCGCAGCAAAACCTCCGAGAGTATTGCACTTGCCGCCTCTGCGCCTCTGCTGAAGATGCTTTTCCTTTCCCCTTGGGGGGCTGCGTGTGTACCCAGGCCTCTGAATTCCGTCCTTTGCAACCCGGGTTGTCAGACAAGAGGATGGGATTTGCACAGAAGTGCTCCAGGCACAAACACTCGATCCATTAGATCGATTTTGTAACAGGAAATAGCAATTTTTAAACCATCTTTCTAGCAGGAGTCATGTGCTTTTCAACATTTTCATAAAAGCAGGACTTTCAGGGATCCTATGCAAGTTTGCAGGTGATAGAAAATTGGGAGGTCCCGTAAAGACAGAGAGGCTCTCAGGCACATGATGTGATTCTTGGGGCTGTCCGTGCGGGGCCAGGAGTTGGACTCGATGATCCTTGTAGGTCCCTTCCAACTCAGAATATTCTGTGATTCGTGTCCCAAACCACCATGACCACCTGAAATTGTGAGTGTGGCACATGAGACAGTGATAGATGCAGTGTTGGTCACAACAGCGTGTTCCTCTGCGTATCACTGAGGTGCTATTTGCATCTTACCGTTAGCCCAGGTTTGAGGTGCCATGCTGTAGTAGCTCACATGCCTAATTTCCTAGGTGCTTGTTATTTGCCCTTCTTGTTACAAAGTTTTCTCTGTAAACTAACGTATGGTGTGTGGCAGAAGGATTCCTTAGTATTTCTGTCCACTGTCAGAGGAAAGAGGACGATCCTTTCAGTTTTGTACTGGTGTTGTAGCTTTTCTTTCTTTGCATTTTGGTAGACATCCACCAGAGAGGCTCTGATTAACAAAAGCATCAAGCCGTTGTTGAATGCATTTAACCAGGTTCCTGGAAGGTAAGTAAAGGCCGTGATTTTTTTAAAAGTGCATATTCAGATAACTTTTAGTAATCTTATGCCTGAGGGTTGTTACTAAGGTGGAATGTTTGCATTTACAGTGAAAATGAAAAGAAGTGTACCTTGGATCAAGCTTTTAGAGTTGTTGTAGAAGAAGAAATAGTAAGTACTTTAAACTGCTGAAGCTTATCTCTTGTTGAACCTCAAATTTCTATTTGCACACTAGTATATTAATGTAACAGCCACTTTAGTGTAAGAAAACACTATTAAAAACAGGAGCTATGTAATAGTGACGTAGTTGAGATTAAATACGGTTGATTCAAGGAGATTGGTAGAATCTTGTCTTTTACAGACAGTACACTATGGTGAGAGCTATTTTCTGAGCCTTTTCCAGCAGTTCTTTGTAATGTTTATGAAAGTCTGCTACACCTCAGAATTCTGATTCATAAATATGCATTGTTCAAAAACTGTACTTTAAGAGTTGGTGGAAAGGGTAAGTTTGGAGTTGTTGTCAGAAAGAAATTCTTCACTCTGAGGGTGGTGAGACACTGAAACAAGTTGTCTTGAGATATTGTGGATGCCCCGTCCCTGGAAGTGATCAAGGTCAGGTTGAATGGGGCTTTAAGCAACCTGGTCTAGTGAAAGGTGTCCCTGCCCCTGGCAGGGGAGGTTGAACAAGGAGATCTTTATGGCCTCTTCACATCAAAACTGTTTTGTGATTTGTTACTAATATGTAACTAAGCTGCCTCATCAGCTGAAAAGAATGATGAAAGGAGTTAAATAATGTATGATCAGATAATACTTGAATGAAGCCTGAATGTGGGATATTAATTTTCAGAGGTAAATTACTCTCTGTGCATTTGGGTCTTTAGTGGTTGGAAGCAGTCATGAAAGGTTTTACACTTAATAAAAACTTACCATAGTTAACTGAAAGGCCAAATTTTATAGGTTGTTTTGGAAAGTTGAATGTCAGTATTAGTTTTAAATATGCCTACTTGGAAACAATAATTTTAATTTTGTTAGATACATTATGGTCAGACTAGAGAATTTCAACACTGTTTTCTTTGTTTAGATAAACAAAGCTCCATGTGACAATCTCCTGGCAATTATTTCTCTTGCTATTAATGGAGTTACAGAAGGTGAGCATCTCTCTTTCAAATCTATTGGTAGTTTTAGGGACCATTTAGGGGAATTTTAAAATCTTGATTTCTGTAAGTCATCTACAGCAGTTACCTTTGGTAATATGTGGCTCTTATGCTAGTGGTTAGTAAGCTTGGGTTTGTTTCAGATGAGAAATTAAGTGTAATATAATTAAATTTGGTCATATATGTGACATTTGTGTTGGAATTTTTTTTTCTTTTCAATAAAGAAAGACGAATGAGTTTGATTGCAGCATGATTAGCATTTTCTGTCTTTGTCCAGCACTCTAAAATAATTAGAAGTTTCCTATCATAATTTCAGAGATGAGACCACTGAGGCAGAGAGTCACTGTTTTAGTGGTGCTTGAAAAGGCTCTCAGACTTCATGGGTGTCACAGTTGTGTGACTAACTGTGAATTTAGAAATCTGAAAGCATTCACTTGCAGTCTGCAAAAAGATGTGACATTGTTTCAGACTTTGAGGTCATTAGAACAGTGATGTTTTTAGTATTTTTTTATGTTAGTGCAAAGCTTTTGCAAATCTCATTTGAGTATGTGTAGAAATAGCTTTAATGAAAGTTCGTGGTTTGGACCAAGTTTTCCGTTAGGATTTGTAGGAACTCAGAAGAACTTCTTTCTTCTTTGTTTTAATAAAATGTCCCCCAAGTATAATGTATCTCTTTTTTTTTTATTTCCATTCAAATTTGCTGAATAAAATATTCCCTGTTCCTCATAGGTATCTGCACTGCATCAACTCCTTTTGTGCTTTTGGGGGATGTTCTGGATTGCCTCCCTTTGGATCAGTGTGACAAAATTTTCACTTTTGTGGAGAAAAATGTTGCTACATGGAAATCGGTAGGTATTTTTGCAAAATGTTGCATAGTTTTGCCAAAGCTTTTGTCTACATGAACCATTTTTATTAACAGAATTTAACTGTCTTAGTAGCTGACATGTAAGTGTCAGGAATTCCAGAGATATCACCTGAAGAGCATTCTACTTTCTCATTTCCCAGCCTGGATTTTCTAACCAGAACTTCTTCCCATAGTCATTAATTCAAGCTGTTTTGTTTCAGGTAACATTGTGGCCCCTGATATATTCACAAATTGTTCTTTATCATTAATTCAAGTGTCTACCAATTTCTTTCTCCTGCTTTCAAATCACCAGTATTGTGAGCGCTGTAAATCTTTTGTGAGTGCTCTTGGCTGGCTTATATAAATCATACATGGAATAATAAAGCAAATCACTGTAAAAATTACTGCAGTCCAAGAAAAAAAAGTGGATGGTGTTCTTACAATTCATTGTTACACATGGTTTTTCTTTATGAAGGCTGGATGTAAATGTGTTTTATGCTTTCTTGAAATTTGTGGGACTGCTTGTTTTATCTTGCCTTTTTGTGAAACCTGCCTGTTACGTAAGGGAAGACTCAAATTTAGAATTATCTGTAGGAGTGACTCATACTTACTCATATCTTGTGATTGGATTAAATCTGCTCAAGGAGATTTTATGATCTCTTAATGTTCTAAGTACCTTTACTCTGTTTCAGAACACGTTTTACTCTGCAGGGAAAAATTACTTGCTGCGCATGTGCAATGGTGAGTGGTAGTTTTTTTGTGGAGGGGGGAACAGTATTGAAGAACTTCCTATCTCAGCAAATGAAAATTAGTCTAATAATTTGATTTAAATTCAGATGTGTTCAATAAGTAGTAAAATCAAAAGATGCTTCACTCAGCAAATGTGCATTCTTATTAATGTAAAAGTCATTCAGACCTCAGGGAATTCTCTTCATCAGTGGAGATCTTTGTAGAAGAATATCATTCCTCAACAATGAGAAGGCCTATATCCAAGGCTGTATTTGAGTAGCACTCATCCAAACTTATTTTTTATTGGTGTTGAATATGTTAGGAGAATTGGCAGAATGCGTTTGGAAGAAATATGTCTGATCAGACGGAATCACTGGCGTTTGAATTTACAAATACGAGCTTCCTTTCATTAGCTCTGTATGTCATATAATTAGCAAGTCTTGAATTCTGTTACATGAGAAATAAAAAGAGGGATTAATACTAATATTCTTTACTTTTTACAATATTTAGACCTCCTAAGAAGATTATCTAAGTCACAAAACACAGTCTTCTGTGGAAGAATTCAGCTGTTCTTGGCTAGGTTATTTCCACTTTCAGAAAAGTCAGGTGAGATTTTTTGCATTTCGTCACACTTAACATTGAGACTGCAGCAAGCTGAACCTTTTAAGTTTATGATGGTTGCAGACCAAATCCAGTTGGACCAAATCACTTTGCACTTGTATCTTAGTTCTTGTGTGTCCTCAGCATTGTGACTTTTATTTGCTTTGATTTCAAACATAAGTTTTGAATGCCCTGAGAATTGAGTATCAGCATTTCATAAACAGCTAACTGAATGAACAGACTTGGGAACTTCACAGCTTTTAACTTACCCTTCGTTTTTCACAGGGCTTAACCTACAGAGTCAGTTTAACTTGGAAAATGTCACTGTTTTCAATACCAATGAACATGAGAGCACTCTGGGACAGAAGGTGAAAATTCCTATGTCATTTTTCACTGATTCTACAGTAAACGTGTAAGATTGTATGCACAAAAAGTGCTTGGGACTGTAGGTTCATCATTTGCTTGTCCCTCTGCCAGACCAAGCTGTTGTTTTGGGAATAGGTGTGTTACCTGGAACATTAAACTGTGCACTCTGAGGGGAAAAAGATGGGTTTGATTGTGAGGAATGAGCACTGTCACTTACTGTGCAAAGTTTTCCCCACAGTGTGCAGAGGACAGAGCTGTCTCTTCAACTTTTTTCGGGAGAAGTGAGGCTACCATTGCATTAAGATAGGAACTTGTTGCACATTTGACAGTAATAATACTTCAGAGATCTTTTGAGTTACCAGCTTAGGCTTTCTGATCTAATATGTAATCAAATGTTTATAGTAAAGAACACTGTGAGAACTCTGTGCAAGCTGTAGTGGCATTTGTGTAAATCTTAAATAATTTTTTGCTATTTAGCACACCGAGGAGAGGGAAGAAGGAATGGATGTCGAAGAAGGTGAAATGGGAGATGATGAAGCACCAACAAGCTGGTGAGCTTGCAGAAACTTTAAAAGCTGAAGCAAAGCTTTATAAAGTGAAAGGAAAAAAGCTGTTTGGGAAATGTCCTTAAATGTTGTGGTCTAAATTCTCCTCATCTCCTGCCATCTGAAGATTAGATGTAGTGAAGACTCCTGGCAATGTCTTAATTGTTTAAGTTGCCTAGAAGACAGAAATGTACAGATTTGAAAAAGTATACCCTGGCTGAGAACCACTCTGGTTTTAACAGTTTTCCAAATTCCCTTCACAAAACTTGTTGTGGTAAGATGTATTCAGGGATTTTGAATATATGCTTAAGGAGAAAAAGCTGTGGTCCTCTTCATGCCACAGACAGTGAAAAACTTCTGAGAACCCTTTTGTGTACTATTTTTGCTTTTATAGTGAGAAAGTAACAACAGACTGTATGAAAAGCTCTCACAAGGACAAATTCTGAGTTATAGATTTCTCTGTGAGGGTTCACTACTGACTCACTAATTTACTTCCAAAATGCATGGTATTTTCTGGGGTTGTACATTCCTGAGTGAACTTGAATTTAATATATTGCTTTTCAGTATGGTTTTTTTTCATTATTTTTTCCACAGTTCCATTCCAATAGATTATAACCTGTATAGAAAATTCTGGTCACTTCAAGATTATTTTAGAAATCCTGTGCAGTGCTATGAGAAGGTGTCATGGAAAACTTTTCTTAAGGTAATCTGAGTTTATGCTTTCAACCATTCAGCCTAAGCAGAGGTCATTGTTACACGAGTAGCAATGACTGCATAAGCATGGAACAGTTCAAAGGCTCAGGCCGCTGGAAAATGATAGTGCATGAGGAAATGCATTTTGCTGTATTCTAAAGTGAGCCTTTTTCAGTAAACAAATATGTTGTGCTAAAATGTACGGTAAACCTCCTAATACAACTTGTGCAAGTCCTTATCTGCAATACTTCATATGTTGCAACAGTGCGAGAAGTACCTTTTTTGTGGTTTATCAGCTGCAAAAAGCAGAATTGGTGGGTGTGGGTGGGTTTTTTTACTCTGAGAAGATAATATCTCTATCTAGTCCTAGCTCTTGTTTTTGAGTACTCATATTGATGCCAGTAGGATCTTAAAGATTATTGGTTTCTAATGACACAAATCTCTTTATAGAAGCAATGACTTGAATGTACCCTTCAGCCAGCTGTTTCAGTTTTGCTTAGTATGAATATTGAGGATGATTTATTGCTAAGGTACTGTTTCTTCACAATTTTCCACTAGTATTTATTTAATTCAAAGAAGCCTAGGGCTTTTTTAATCTTTATTCTCTGAGTTCTGTTAATAAGAGGTGACATCTGCTCAGACATCCTAATACAAATTTAATTAATGACATCTACTTATGGGGTCAAAAGGAACAAAATAGCCATGCAAAACCACCACAGGTGCAGTTCAGGAGCTGATTGAGGCCAGACTTCCGTCTTTCAGATGAAATTTTTTAATGTAGCACTTTCATCATGTCAACCTTTTTCTTCATGATGTCTAAAAACAAAGCACTCACAACCCAAAATGTTGTTTTTCTTAGCATACTTCAAATATTCCATATGATTAATTGATCTGACATGATAATGCTTTCACTTCATTTGTGGTGTTCAGAGAGGTCCTACACATCAGTGACAAATGGGTTGTTTCAATGGGCTGATAGCAAATTTACGACTTATTTTACTTCCTTGGCTTTAAGTCTACAAAGGTTCAGTATTGTTTTCATGTGGTAAATAACTCTGTTTTGTAGTACTCAGAAGAAGTTTTGGCTGTTTTCAAAAGTTACAAATTGGATGACACTCAGGCTTCCCGAAAAAAGTTGGAAGAACTAAAAACAGGAGGAGAGCATGTATATTTTGCAAAGTTCCTAACTAGTGAAAAGGTACGTGATTTCCCTCCTCAGAATTCCAGGCTAGTTGAGGTTGGAAGGAACATATGTCTGGTTCAGCCTCACTGCTCAAAGCCCTCAGCTGGAGCAGTTGATCAGCGCTATGTCCAGTCGAGACTCCACAGTTTCTCTGGTATCCCATTACACTGTTTGGCCATTTTATTTAGATAGATTTATTCTATTCATTTTTCTATTTTATTCTTTGTGGATTGCCTCTGTTAATTAATGACTCAGGGGCTTCTATTTCTGGAATAAGTCTTCAGGAAAGCTGCCATTTGTTTATTGGATTTCATTTGTAATGTTGCCTTTACAAAGATAAGTTAAAAGAGAGTAAATATTTAAAGATCTGTTGCTTTTTTGTTGTTGTTTAGCTGATGGATTTACAGCTGAGTGACAGTAATTTCCGCCGTCACATCTTGTTGCAGTACCTAATACTATTTCAGTATCTAAAGGGACAAGTCAAATTTAAAAGGTAATGTGTAAAAAAATTTTGTGTTTTGGGCATGGGGAACTAGGAACTTAGAGCTAAACAAAAATATTTTAAAACAGTTTACCTACTTACTCTGAGGTTCTTCTGGATCTTGGAGCCTTGGATTAGTAAATACAGGATGTGGCTGAAGTTATTTTACAGCAGGAAAGCAGAGGTCTCATTAATTTCTCTGTTTGTCTGTCTGATTCTTTGCCCTCCCTTGCTTTAGTGTTCATTGGACTTACTCAAACTTGTGCCATTTACTATACAGGCAAAAAACCAATCTGCTGATCTTTGCAGAGTAAGTTTTCTGCCAAGTTGGTGAGTTGTGGACTCTCAGAGAAGTAGAGACCATTAAAATTTGCTTACAGAGAGTGCCAGCCATGAGAGGAGACTCTCATTGGCAGCACCAAGTTGTTAGACCAGTGCAGGGTACCTGTGTGTGGCACCATTTTGAGTCTATACTGACTCTGCAATGTGGTATTGGTTGCTGATTTGTTTTTGCTTAGTGTGCTGCAGAACTCTGTCTGAAATGGCAAGAAATAACAATAGTGATTGTTGCTTTTATAAATTAATAGGATAGAACCAAACCCCATCTGTTCCTAGTCACCAACGTTATGCTGAAGAAATCCCATCTCTCTGTTCATTTTCTGTGCCCTGGGCCATACGTGCACATAATGATTAACATCCTTGACAAGGCAGCTGTCTCTCACCTGCTATTTATTGCTTCTTATAAACAGCTCTCAAAGAATTTTGTAAACTAGGTTAGGATCATTATCTTGATTCTACAGATTATTTATCAAGGCATTTTAGCGGCAGAGAAGGAATGGAATTCAGGTCTTCTGAATTCCAGTTCAGTCCTGTTGAGGTGACAGTCATTTCAATGTCAATGCATTAAAATGTTCATTAGAAAAAGTCACTTATTGGTGGTCAAGGATGGCATGAGATACAAATGGTGTAGTATAACGCTTGGTGAGTGCTTTTGAGGTAAATCTTTTCATTGTGCCCATTTGCTGTGTTTTGGGTCCAATGTCAAGGTGTGATCTTGAGTCACTCAAATGGGCTTCCTATTGGACGAATCTAAACCTTGAAAGTATAGTCCCCAGGCACACCTAATTAATTCCACAAACTAAGAAATGGTCAGTCCCTGGGATCAGAGCAGATCACATTCAAAGTACTTTACTCAGATTCCCGCTAACACCCTTCAGAAGGTATGTAGTGTAAATTATGTGTCCTCGGCATGTTTTCTGATGTGTTGTTTTATTTCTCAATTCCAGTTCAAACTATGTTCTAACAGATGAGCAGTCTCTTTGGATTGAAGATACTACAAAAGCAGTCTACCAGGTTGGTACAGTATCTACTTTCACAAAAATTACATGGAAGAATATTAAGCATGTAATATTGTGTCAACCACCTTTGAAGTAGTAACCACCATTTTCTCTGAATTTTCTTTCCTACATATTCTGCTACAGATATAATACAAAAAGTTCACTTTCTTTTCTCCCATTCGTAGCTTCTTTCAGAAAATCCTCCGGATGGGGAAAGATTCTCAAAAATGGTAGAGGTAAGTACTTTGATGCCTGCCTGGACAAAGTCTGTATAACAAATAAAATAAGCAGTTTCTACTTCAACTAGCTTTTGGAGCACAGCTGTTATATCTGAGAGGACTTTTACCTCATCCCACTAGAAAAGAGTCTTATAATGTCTTGTAGTCATATTTTATCCCATGTTTTCATTCATGCTCTTTTCTTCCTTCTCCAAGGGAGAAATGGAAATATGCCTCTAAGTGCATGTGTATGTACAGGAGGATGGGTTATTGGAAAGCAAAAAAAAATTTTAAAATGTTTGTAGATAGGAGTTCTGTGCCCAAAAAGACATAGAAATAAAATACAAGTGAAATTAATAAAAACCCAAGGAGTTGTCTCTTTGCTTTCCTTTTTTTTGTTACTTTGACTACATCTATTGCCTTGTCTAGGTCAGGGGAAATGAAGCCTTTCCCACAATTTTTGAGGAGAAGAGTTACACTATTTTTGAGTAAATTAAACCAGTTGTCTAAGATTATACTGATGATCTTCAAGGTAGTGACTGAAACACGCAATCTAGGACAAAGTTTTCCCCTTAATTTTAATAGCTCAGTTTAAAACTTTGGGGTCAGCTCTGAAAGTGCTTATGACCCTAATAATGTGCAATACTTTGTGTTTCTACAGCATATATTAAATACTGAAGAAAACTGGAACTCATGGAAAAATGAGGGCTGCCCAAGCTTTGTGAAAGAGAGGTAATTGTGTTATGAAACAGAAGCTTTCTGCTGCTTGTTTGACATGGTGGTTAACCACTCACACAGCTGGGAGATCTGTACAGTTGCCTGTCCCTTCAGTGAGCGCAGCACGCTCATAGATTTCTGCCAAAGTCATAAGGCTTGCAGTGTGTCAGGGAGAGGTGGTTATGGGTGTGTGGGCTCTCAGGAGAGCGTTTCTCATTGTCTCAGGGCAACATTTGGTGGTACTGAGGATCCAGTAGTCCAGGAGACTGGAGCAGGTTTTGTCCCCTCCTGCTTTCAGCAGACCCTAGGTTGAAGAGGTTAGTGCCCGACTTTCCCATATACCCCTTTGGATTGCCTCTAATGAAGCTTTGGCAGGGCAACATACCTGGAGTTTGTGTAACAGTTCTCTTATACAATTTATTTATTAGTTTGCCACTTGACGGTGATCACTTACCTTAAGGGAAATGACAATTAAGTGGCTTTCACCACTGAAAGTTTCCTGTGTAATTAGTTACTAACTAGTGGCAAAATGTGAATTTTGACTCCATGTGTCTGCTTGACTATCTTGAGGGAATGACCAAACCTTTGTCTTCCACTCTTCTTCATTGTGCACACAGACTGTGGCCTCCCAATGGTACAGAGCATCTGGGTCATTATCTCTTTGGAGATTTCCTTTTATTGGAGAGATGAGGTGCAGCCACCTCTTCATGACTTAAGCTGTTTGCAAAAAAAGGGAGGGGAGCTGTTAGAAGAGATAAATTACTGTTGCAGGGGGATTGTGGGGAAGTAAAATTATGAAATTTGACTTTTATAAATATTCTGTCTCCTTTAGATCTCATCCAGAGTTTCAGCTTGGGTAGGTCTTGCCCTAACCTCAGTGCTCTGGGATCTCCATTCTCTGATCCCATGAAATCAGGTGCAGCTGGGGAAAGAGGCCTTGCAATCATAGAGCAGATGATCCCAGCAGCAGGGTAGATCATACTGACGTGTGCTGATGGCACAAATGTGATTTGCTTCCTTCTCTTTATCGGGACTCTGGTAGACCTTCACATTTTTGAGTGAACTAATTTTGGTGTCTGGCAGAATCCTTTCCTTATCTCTACTTTGCCTTCTCTCTCCTCTTCTCCACTGCTTCCTTCCACTCTTAGACTCACTGTCCTTCAGTCCTTTCAGTATGATTTAACTTGGCACCATCTCAGGGTGAAAGGTGAAGGTGAAATAGCTGTTTTGTTCTTGAGATACTACTGCTTTGATACTAAAGAGCAT
>WEKY01026729.1:17325-44680 GCA_013390045.1 Picathartes gymnocephalus | reverse complement strand
TTTTTTCTTTAGACCTCCTGATTCTAAGCCAATGAGGCCTGTGAGGAAGAGGCCAGCTCCAGAGGACTTCTTAGGAAAAGGCTCAAACAAAAAAATCCTTATGGGGAAGTATGTTGGGTTCTCTTTCCTTTGCAGAGTTTCTGGGTTTGAGTTGGTTAGTTGGTTTGGGGGGTTTTGTGTTTGGGGTTTTTCCTCCACTGTTTTTTCTGTACAACAATTTTCTAACATCCTTACTTCGGAACTGCCAAAGAACAGCCAAAGGATATATCATTCTTTTAAAACTAGCAGAAGGCTTTCTTTCCTTATAATCATCTTTTATAGATCCCTTTAAAACAGTCCATAAGTGTGGGATGGTAGAATGATGAACATAAACAATGTGTGTTTATGCTTTTCTTTTCAGTGAGGAACTGACCCGCCTTTGGAATTTATGTCCTGATAACATGGAAGCCTGTAAATCTGAGAGTAGGTAGGTAAAAAATGGGTGTGTCATTGTCTGAAGATAACTAATTAGCACTCTAATTAGAGAGTTACAAAATTGGCATAAGGAAAATGTACAAGATTATCTTAGGAGGTGTGTATTTCACACCGTCTTGAGAGAAGGTGGTTGTATGAATCTTTGCCTTGAAATCTCCTTACAATTTTCCTCACTTGTTTGAGTGTTTATGCTGTCAGTAATTTTCATTGCTTAGTAAAGTAAAATCTCAGCTGAAAACCAGATGAAAACTCCCATTTTGTGGAGCATGATTGTATAATTAGTTACCTTATATAATGAAGGAAGATTGCCAAGTCTGGCTCTGATGAAGTTAGCATGCTACTTGGCTATGATTTTTGAGCAGGCCTATGGCTTTGAACAATGCTAGATAAGAGGAAATTGGCTACGAGGCATTGTTCCAGCACATACTGGATCTACTCGTGGGGCAGATACAGAAAAATGAAATTATTGGTTGTCCCTTGTGCTTGCATAATTGTGGGAAATACTTAAAATGTACTCTGCTACATAAATTTGTTTGTTACAGATACCAAAATCTCTTTTGCTGTGCAGACATGATACAGAGTAAGAAAATTTGGAGAAGGAATGGGACAGTTCCCAAAGAGAACTCTGCTAATAGTGGTTGTAAAGTCTGGTTGCCTGGGGAGAGGTGCTCACTGTGCAGATATCCTGAGTGGAGGAATTGCTTTTCCAGAGGTTCAGAGCTTTGCAGAGGAAGTGCCCTCCTTTTTTGGGAGGCTGGAATGTACAGGAAAGCCTCTGACAGGATACTTGCCTTTACTAGGCCAAGGGATGAAGGTGGAGTTGTGTTAGGGACCAAAGCTTTTGATTCCCTGTGTGTGATTGTATTATGCTGTAATGTCTTTAAAAATAAATAAATAAATAAAGTCCTAAACAAATGGAGTTAAAGAAAATGCACGCCATGATAAACAGGAAATAGATCCCACAGGATCTGCATTCAATTCCAGATTTTCATTATGGGCTTTGTGAGTGTACATGGTCAAATGAGTGTAGCTTTTTGCTTTGGTTTCTCACAGCTCCATTCAAATGGGGTAATACTTCTTAACTGTCCCCTTTTTAGATGGTTGTTTTGGGGATAATATGGCAGGACTCAGATGGGTTTTCAGGGTGTTGGCTTTGGTTCCAGCAGTCCGTCATGATGCCATGGGCAAAATGCCTTTTTCCAAACAAAATTGAAGCGAATTTATAGAGCAGTGTGCTTCACCCCCTGCTCCAGCCCTTTACTAGACTCCCTTGCAGAAGCAGGTGTGTCTCTGTCAGCATTGGCAGAAATACAGATCATTACGAGCTTGCTTTGCACCACTGAGAGTCTTGGTTCTCAGTAACCTACAGCTCTTACACAACCTGTGTTTCTTGGTTAGAGTCTTCTCAGCAGCAAACCGTCCTGATGGTGTGAAATTTCATTTCTGTTCTGTTTTTAGGTCAGGGTTCCTTTTGTGCTGCTTTGAGTACCTGTCAGAACCAACCACAAGTGGTTCCAAGAGCAGATGGAACTGAGATGGGGGGTGGCAAGGACAGCCATGTTTTACTGATGCTGTCAAATTGCACAAAATTAGCAACCATTTTAGACTCCTGAGCACTTGTGAGCTGTGCAAATGCTGTTGACAGATGTTGATGTCACCTCTTGGTATGGCAGGAGATTTAAGTATATATAATAGGCAGTGCTAGCAACTGCTGGCACACTCTAGTGGTTATGCAGTAAATAATTTTATAACAACATGAATCAAACAGTTTCTTTGCTTATTTAAAGTTGTTAAATTTGAGTGGGTTGGTGTGGGGTTTGTTTTTTTCTCCTCAGTGGATAAACTTGAGATGTGTCTGAAGGAACAAAAGCTGTCTATTTCAGAGAAGTTTGTGAAGCATATTAAGCTCCTTATTTGATTTTTTTAGGGAATATATGCCAACACTGGAGGAATTTTTTGAAGAAGCTATTGAACAAGCAGACCCTGAAAACATGGTTGAAAATAAGTATAAGTAGGTCCATCTCTGCTTTGTTTCACTTGATTTTAATCTCTTTTGTGCTTGGATTGATAAAGAAAACAGACTGTTCTCAGCATTGCTAGTATCTGTGTAGGACTCCAGAAAGGTACAAAAACTATTCAGATTTGGACAGAATTATATTACTAACTGTCTCAAATCTTTCTCTGTGCTTTTATAGATGCCAGACTTTACTAATCAAACTTGTGTTTTATTGTAGGGCTGTGAACAATTCTAACTATGGCTGGAGAGCACTGAGACTTCTGGCACGCAGAAGTCCCCACTTCTTCCAGCCAACAAATCAACAGTTCAAGAGTTTACCTGAATATCTAGAAAACATGGTAATCAAATTAGCCAAGGAGCTGCCTGTAAGTAATATTATCCTATAATAATAATAAATTATTCTGTATTTGTTCACTTTCTGCTTGTCTCTCTGCAGTCCATTTGGTACATGGGGACAGAGGGGGGCAAAAAACAAAAAAGGAAAAAAAGAAAGAAACAGGAAAAAAGTTTGTACACTAAAGTAAAACTTAGAAATTGAATTAGGCTAATCTCTGAAGATCCCAGTAACAATAAACTGAGTAGCATTGATTAACCTGGTAACTGTTGAGCCCTGCCTTGTACTCTGTGAAAAAAAACCAGCTGCTTGTAAGCCTGTTGGTAGCCAGGAGTGTGTGTGTATATATATATATATATGTTTATGTGTGTGTATGTGTATATATACACATATATATGTGAACTCATGTCCTTGTTGCAGTGTACTGCACTGCCCATGTTGCAGTGCAGACCAATTTAATGGAAAATATAAGCCAGCATGATGGCTCATGAATATACTGGCGTGGCAGAAAAAGAGGCAGCGTGTGCATCTGAAGGTGCTATGCTAAGTGTTACCAGAGCTTTACAGCAGGGTTTGCCATAGTTCTTCTATCAGCTCCCTGACTTCTAAAATACGCAAAACAAGAGTAAACCTGTGGAGCTGTAAAATTAAGGCATTAACCCTTTGCTTGGTCAGCACTACAAATTTGCATCCATGGAGGGGCCTTTCAGATCACTTTATACACAGTGATAAGAGAGGCTGCCAATGGGGAAGGGGCACTTTCTACACCTCTAACTTAGCATACAACCCAGCAATGTCTTGCAGATACAAACCCTTGCTTCTCTGTTGAGACCTTCCTTGTGTGTAATGTGAAATTACTGAGGACTAAAGGTTGGATTTTAATATATGGCTGTTTTGTTTGTCCAGCCATCAGAGCTAACTGTATGCTGCTAGTAAGTTTAGAAAAAATGTGGGAAGGGCAAATGTATTTTAATTTGTTGAATGTATTAAGGTATGGCTGTATGCAATATTCCTGATGGTACTACTGTCATGTGCCAAATCCTATGGCAAGAAACAAATATGTACATAAGGCCCCTGGCTGAAGTGTAGAAAAAGATGAAATCTTTTGGCTGATCAGTAGCTAAATGAGGGAGGGAAAAGTTTGTTGTTTGTGTATTTGTTTGCCACCTTCCAGAAGTCTGAAAGTACATAAACTTTGGGGAATTCCCAAGTCAGGAATAAGATTAGTGAATAACTATAATAATGATTTTTTTAAAAAATGTTCATCAGTAGTGATCACAGAGTTGGTTGGCTGGGGTGTTTTTAAGCAAGTGATCAAGTTCCCTATGGAATGCTTAGCTGTTACTATGAAAAGGAAGAATCCTGTGAAGTCAGTGGATGCTTTTGTTAGGTTTTTTAGTTAGTAATATGTTTTATTAGAACTTGTTACTGCTGTTTAGGAGACTGTGGGGGATTTTTAATTCTCATGTGAGATCATGTCAGGCTTTCCATTCTAACACACATTCCAGAGACAAGCACAGAGCTGTAGAATTCCTCTTTGAACACAAAATTCATCCAGTGATGTTTAGTTCTTTCATTGTAGCCTCCTTCTGAAGAAATAAAAACAGGTGAAGATGAAGATGAGGAAGATAATGATGCTTTATTAAAGGAAAACAATGAAAGTAAGATTTGCATATTCTCAGTCTTTTCAGTTTTTCTCTTGATGTGTATTGCAGAATCTGTGTTTTAACATAGTTTCCACTGAGGACCATCAGTCCTGCTTACCCCAGTGCATCCATACCAAAAAGCATAGCCTTTTCAGGACACGGGTCAGGAGCAGCCTCCCAGTGTCCTGGCCTGCAATGCTGAAAGCATCCAACCTGTTGGATTAGCGCTTTCATAGGAGCCTCTTTCACCTTTTATGCCATGTGGTGTATGTTGCCAGTGTCACTGGGTGTTCATGGCTGAAATATCAGCTGTATAAAAGCCTATGTGAGTGCTCCTCAGCCACTTTCCTGTTCTCTCTGCCCTTTAATCACTGGGGTGAGGCTGCTTTCCCCTAGCCCCTCCTGGGGTGGTAATTGTGGGACTTTCAAAAATGGATATATTGCAACTCTGAGATCTTTATTTCCTCTTCATTTAATATACCTTAAAGGCAAAAGATTCTCTGTGAGAAGAGCAACCTTCCTGACAAACATCATCTCGCTCATTTTTCTCCACAATCCACTCCTGTTTGTCTCTTGCCTTTAATCCTGGCGTGTCCTGCTCCTAGGTGTCCTTCCCCATCTCCTCTGTCTGAGAATCTGCCCTCTTCCATCCTCATTCATGCCTTCATCTCACAGCACTTCCTCCCTTGTGTGTTGTAACTCTGTGTGCCAGCTCCTGGATCCAGCATGGGCAGATGGGACATGCAGGGCATGGAAGCCAGACACTGGGTACCTCAGACAGCTTTGTTGAAAGCTTTTTTCTGTTAGTGGAAAGCCACCTGTGGGCCTCTGTGAATCTCTCTCGTGTTGCCCTTTTCCATCCAGCACTCGACCTTCCCCACAGTCTCTTTGCCAGTATAGAGAAGTTCTTTCCTCTTCAGCTTAATGCTAATTCACACAACCTTTGTGATGTCACTGTGTGGGATTTACATCTTCCTTTAAATCTTGTGTTAGACAACGATTGCAGAGCCGTGGTCTGCTGTGCTTAGATGTAAGGGGAAGTGATCTGAGGACTTATTGTTTTGTTGTTCAGCATCTTTTGTCCTTTCCCCTCAATGTGACTTCAGATAATGAGTGTGACTGATAAGCACTGGATAGAGTTGAAACCTACTCCATGCCAACTGTCTCAGGTGGCATGAGAAGAGACTAATTTTTAATAAGAGATCTTTTTAAATAAAATATAGGCAATTTCTCTACGTAATTCAGTCTTTGGCATTTCTTTCTTTAAAATTGTGAAATAAACATGGGTGGTAAGCCATAGGTTGTAAGACTGGTAAGCTATGAATATGCAAACCCATCTGTGTAATTACTACACCACTTGGCTTCTCAGCAGAGCCTAGTATTCCATGGTTTTTATGTTGATGGCAGAATGACAGAAAATTCCTTAAAGTATTGACTGCACATGAAATGTACTGTCACAGCCCTGTTGCCAATAGGAACGTGAGAAAAAAGGGAATGAAACTGGGTTTGTTTGTTTGTTTTTACCTAGGTTGACTTTGAGTAAGGTGACTAAAAAAATTCCAAAACACATCTAAATGTTAAAGACCACACTGTATTTTAATGTTATAATTGACTTGTGTTGAAAACTGTAGTCTGCCTGTCAAAATCCTTGTTTTCATTTGAAGGAGGCAGTTCTGACGCATTTAAGACTTTAGCACTTGTCTCTCAGTATAATAGGAGATGACATACAAAGCAAGATTTTCTTTATTATGAGCATTAAGAGACATTCCTCTTGATACTCAGGTAAACACTTGTAAAAATTTGCTCTCAGAGCTTGAGTAGGTTTGAAAAGCTACAGGAAAGGTGTAAGTCAGTCCGTCAGTAAATAAACAGAAGATTTAAAATGGGGCAGATCAGGGAAGATGGATTTGCAGTGTCTGGACATGTTCCCCGTGTCTCACTGATTCCTCCTCTGTTTTCCCCAGGTCCGGAGGTGCAACGGGACAAAGCCATGACAGGCGAGCAGATGGAGTCTTTTGCCAGCAGGCTGGGGGAGCAGTGGAAGGCCTTGGCCCCCTACTTGGAGATGAAGGAATCTGATATCCGGCAGATTGAGCTGGACAGTGAGGATGTGAAGATGAGAGCGAAGCAGCTGCTGGTGGCCTGGCAGGATCAGGAGGGCGCTCACGCCAGCCCCGAGAACCTGATCATGGCGCTGACCAAAGCCGGGCTCGGGGACCTGGCTGAAAGCCTCACCAACGATACCGAAGGCAGCAGCTAACTCACCTCAGATGCCAACTGACTGACTTGGGCTGGGGATGTT
This sequence comes from Picathartes gymnocephalus, assembly GCA_013390045.1. Taxonomy (NCBI): domain Eukaryota; kingdom Metazoa; phylum Chordata; class Aves; order Passeriformes; family Picathartidae; genus Picathartes; species Picathartes gymnocephalus. The sequence goes on along the minus strand of WEKY01026729.1, from coordinate 37,907 downwards.
GGTAATTGTCACTCTCCTGGTGCTTGCCATTGATAGTTGTTACTTTTGTCACTAGGTAACAGATTTTTGATAGGTATTTTATGTTCAGTAAATAATATAAAACTTTTTAATAACACTGTGAGATTGTCCACATTGTCGTAAGAAAAGTATTAGTCGCCCTGGCTTGGAACTAGGAAGCTTCATCTTTGGTGGTAGAACATAAAGGGGAGGATGGAAAGTCAAGGCAGCGTTTGGTGCAGGCTGTAGGACAGTTTGGCACCAGCAGAACTCGAGTTGCTCCCACTGGACAGAGCGTTGGCAGCCTCGTTCCTCACAGCAGGGAAGGACTGTGTGTGAAGGACTTCTGAGTCACCCTTTGGGGTGACGGGAGCTGCAGACTGTCAAACCTACCTGGTAGAGGTAAAATAAGAGGGTTGTGATGGCACTCCAAGCCATAGCACTGACTTCAGGGCAGAAGCCCTGTCCTGCTGTTCCACTGAAGAACTGGTTCAGTCAATGATCATGGGATTTCATGCTGGTTTTTAGTAGTGATTATTTTTAGCCTCTCATTCTTTGGCTATGTAGGAACTCCCCTGAGTCCTGGTAAACAGGGAAATTTCCTGTCACAGGTTACTGTGACGGTTTAATTTTAAGGCCATGATTGTCTGTAGATTGGTACAAGATGGTTTTCTGTCAAAAAGTGAGAGATTTTTGTGGTGTTAAGTGGCAGCTGGCTACAGCTTGTTCCGTAGCTAGTTTATGTAGTGTTTCTGTCATTCATAAGATCTCTGTAATGGATCAGTGTTTGGAAAATAACTTCCACTGAATTCTTCTCTGTATTTTTTCAGCTATTCACTCATAGCTGTGAATTTCCAGCACAGTTAGTTACCACCTCAAAGGAGAGTTCTTGCCTGCAGCTCCATTGATAAGAGCTTTGTGCCCGCTACCCCACTTTCAACTTAAATGTATGTAGGAATTTGATTAGGTTTTGATTTGAATGTAGGGGCAGAGACACAGGAAAAGTATTGGAAATAACAGCCCAGGTCTTAGCTCCTGCTAAGGTAGGGGTTGGTAGAAGCTATGAACTTCAACAGTTTCAACTGATTAAGGGACTTAAGCATGTGAGTGGAGGTGTGCAGGTGTGACTGACAACTTCAGTGCTGGGAAAGCTGAGGATGACAATGGATGATGTAGTTCCACCATGCAGCAACCAGACACAGGCACCATCCCTCCTTCCCGTGGTCAACAGGATGCAGAAGAAGAATTTATAACCCTGGAGGAGCCTGTATCGTTTCTGTGGGGTCTGCAGGAAGGGAGCCAGTAGTGTCAGGGGGCTTCCTTAATGAGCACAGGCAAATTCACCACCCTGCCAACAGCAGTGAAAGTATCTCTCATGAATATGGACCAGCTCTTCCAGAAGGGACTGGGAACACGTACACTGAGGGGTGAGTGGGTTGATGGCCTTGATAGTGCTTTTTAGGCTGTAGCCAGCACTGAAAGGCTTTTTTTACTGCACTCACACACACCCAGGTCCTGTAAGTAAGCAAAGCCCAGTTTTGCAGTCACCACACCCAACCTACCTACTAAGTTAAGAGTAACAGGACAGGAGACACATCCCTACAGCTTAAAAAAAAAAAAGTGATTTTATTCCATGACTGCTTTGAGACATTCATCAGTGGTGGCCCAAGAAGTGAAAACAAATGCATACTGACTACAGTACCAGGACAGGAGCTGTTTTTAATGGAGACACATTGTTGATCACAATTCATTTTGAAATCATGAGATGCCAGCAACAGAACAGACTGAATCAGCAGGTCAGGCTGGACAAATACTTGATTGTAGCCACAGCTGTTGGCTACGGGCAGCAGCACTGAGTTACACAACGAGGCAACAGTTTCTCTTCTACCTTCCTAACAGAACTGCCAGGTAAGGCAAAGGATGGACAGCTACTGAACTGTGGTATAAACCATGCAAGAGTAACAAATGTGAGAGTAGGTGTGTAATAAATACTTGATGACATTAGAGAACGAGGAGGAGGAGAGGTTCATTAAAAAAAAATTAACTTCTGCAAGACATTAAAGCTATTTTAAGTATTGTCACCACCACAGTGGGCAGTCCAGTCCAGCAGTGACTAATTGGTACATGGATCAGTTTTAAAACAATATCCCTCTGCACATGAGAAGGTTTGAACAAATTATTTATCCACTTGCTAAAGCTCTGGGGTTAAAGAAGTGATCAGTAATCAACATTTATTTCACACCTAGGCAGAATGGCTAAAACGGAAGACTATTGTTCAGCTTCTTCTTCAACGACTTCAATTCTGCGAGGACCATAGAGTAGAACATAAGCTATATGCCAGTCTCCACCCCCAGATAACCTCAAAATGTCTTCAGGTGTAACAATGCTGACTTTGTCATCATCAAATTTAATCCATTCATCTGCAAGGAAAACAAGAGGATCCTTTGTAACTTAGGTACATAAAATCTAAGCTTGCTTAACAGCCCCTTCACTGAAAGGAGCTAAGAAGAGTGGTTAACAGGGCTGCAATTTGTTTATTATTTTTGTACCTTGTTTCCTTTTAACCCAAGACACATAATGCCCAGAGGAACTTGATCTGCCTTGATGAGTTAGCACTGCCTGCAGGTCGTAATAGCCGCAATTGTTAGAACCAATATCTGAAGAGGAAAGAAGAAGTAACTTTAACAGCTCGCAGACCAAAGATGTATCAGCCAGTCCACAGCACCGTAGCTGTGTGTGTAAAACCCCAGCTACAGCACAGCACAAAACCAACGTGGACTAAAAGCAGCAGCTCTCAGCCAGGAGTGTCTCAGGAAACTGAGGATGTTGTGTATTCCCATGAAATAAATATGTACCCATAAATATTACTGATGTAATGCACAGGGGGAGTGCTTTGGGCCTTCAGGCTGCAGGCCCCCCCAAAACTGAGGCAACACCAGCACCACCACAGCACTTTTAATTAAAAGTCCAGTTTAAGTTTTTGTTTTGCTTTCAGCCTTCTACCACCCACTGACAAGGCAGCGTGCAAAACAACTGTGCATTACATGCAAATGTCTTTTGATGTGCCTGTCTTCTGTTATCACCAGCTTGTCAGATTGATGGCAATTATGCCTTTCACTATCTCAATGTTTTCGTTTACCTGATGTTTCTATTCCTTAAATTTCTGTCAGTTTCTGAAGATTAATTTTCAAAGGCATTAAAGAGAGCCAGGGTTCTTAAAATATTGCTACCATCAAGCACACTTAAACACAAGTAAATAGAAAGTAACTTTAAAGTAGATTTGCTTCCCCGTACTCACCATCAGGAAAAGAAAATGGTTCGTATTTAACTTCTTTCTGTGCACCATCACTTTTACTAGACTAAAAAGGAGAATTAGCTGAATTAACATGGAATAGTTTAATAAAAGCTTTAGCACAATCACATCAAATCCCAAGTCTCCATTCATTTAAATACATTTCTAAGTCTGAACATTTTTGTTCAACTTGAAAGAATTTCCATTACTGTATTTTTTAGGTGGACATACAAAAGCCTTATCTGAAGAAGACCAGTTTTAAAGCAAATACATAACTATTTTAGCATATACTGCCTGCAGTGTTCACCCACAAGATTTATGGGTTTGTTTATGAAACAATTCTGCAATTGAAGATTTATTCCTTCTTGGGGGCTTGCTAGCAGCAGAAGTGGCAGTAAGAAAATATCAGAGACACACTCAGTGCCAATACATTCCGTTCAAAATTAGCACTCTTTCCTTGTTCCCATCTGCGTAAGAGGGGATGCAAGCCTTACCTGAATGTTTAAAAGAATTTGCCAGGAGTTAGGCCAGGAAAAATACCAGCAAACTTTAAAAAAATGGCTAAAACACTGAAGTTTTAGCTCATTTATTTCTGTCTTCATTAAAGACAGGGAAGTCGGTGTTAGAATGACATAGATAGGATAAGACATGAAACCATTTACCAGGTTTTTAGAGTGCTGATTTTAAGCTCACCAGTACATGTACTCTAATTTTTATCAGTCAGGCACTTGGCAGTGCCTTGTACAACCACTTCCAGCTGGTCAGCAGGGAACAGCTTCCTACATGCCACTGAAGAACAGAGCAGCCAGCAAACAGTAATATTTGAACAGAATAATTTTGTGTAACCTACAGAAAACCTTTAGGCACAGCACTGGTAAACTGAAGCACTACATTTTAATACATTTAAAACATGCTGTCTGACTACAGCATTTAACTTTTCTGATAAAGCAAACACACCAAAGCAGATATTGTATTTTCATGAAAATACAAGATAAAAAGATTTAAAGCTCAATACCAAGGAGTTTGCTATGTAAGAAAATAATATATTTAAGGATATAAAATTTTCTCTAGTCCTTATTAGTACCCCAATTTCAGATGTATTAATTAGTCAGAAGACTTACATTCTTTGGCTGTTGATTTACTTTTTTGTCTTCTAGATCTTTGAATTTTGATCGATAAGAAACCATTTTTTCCTGCAGGTCTGGCGTACACAGCTCATACACATCTAACATAAGAGGAAATTTAACGTCCTAGGAAGTAAAAAGCATAAGGATTTATTAGCATGGTTTGGTACTCCACATTAAAGCATTCTCCCATGAGAAGACAACACTAAGTTAAATTAAATGCAACCCTCTTGAAATAGATGGCAACCTGACCTATTGTAATTCTGGTCACAGTATTTACCAAAAGGGCTAGAGTGCTTTCACAGAAGAACGTCTAACTCAGTATAAACAAACGACTATGAATTATTACATTCAGCATAGACTAATAATTAATGAATCACATTCTTTATTGTTAGCTGCCATACTTTTACACTATGGAAATACCTATACAAGCCTAAGGGAAAAGAAGAGGGCAGCATGTAGGATGATTGTACCCTGGCAAAAATGTCAATTTGTGTTATCCAAAACTATCTTCTGAAATAGTTAACATGTACCTTCAATCTTTATTTCCTTTCTTCCTCTTGTAAGGAGAGAGCATCTGCCATGATGCTCCTCAGGCAGCCTATGAGGTCTGTCAGCCACAGCCAACAGAAAACAAAACCAGAACATTCAGCTGTTTGCAGCTGGTTCCTGCATTTGTCTATCAGAAAGCCAGACAATTAAAATAACTAAGACAGGAAGTGTTTGACAGCATAAACATCTCCCATCAACATTAGAACAACTGTTCAGCGTTTGAAAGCATGGCCCTCTCCTTAGTTAAACATTCTTCTCAGAACCTCTGGTGAGAAAAGACAAAAAACATCCTGTTTACTGTCATCCTGTAATATTAACAGTACTGGGGCAAATTCACTTCTGCCCCTCACCACCTCCTTCAGTCTGTTTTGGGTAGTGTAGTTTGCCACACACCGTCACAACTGGAAACTAAACTACTTTGTACTTGAGCAAAGAAACTGCACTGTTAATGTTTTAAAATGCAATTTAAAAGTGAACAATTTATTAAGTAGTCTTCAAATCCTCGCTGTCTACCTTTAATAAAAACTCACAGAAAACATAAAGAGGAATTAAACTTCAATATGCAGAAAACTTACCTTAAGAACTTTTGCATTCACAGATTCTTTCTCTTTGTAAAAAAATCTAACCATCTGAATAGTCAGGTATGCTGGCAAGCGACTAATTTTAGACTATAAAAAAAGAAATTAGAAAAAGCTATTACTTTAAATATTCACAGATCTTTTTTACCTTAAACACTGGTCATCCTAAATTAGTCTATACTGGGAATGTATTTGTACACAAACACACAGGAGTAAAACAAGGTCTCCTTTTTTGAAGCTTTGTCTTAAATTTCTTGGTAGTAGATACTCAGATGCTTTATAAACATAAAGCACATGGTGTTGCAGCAATAACTTTGTGTTTTGGAACAGAAAACTGACAATAATTTAAAAAATCATAAAGACCAACGAATATACCACTCACAGATTTGATATAGAGTGCATTTCTCTGCAGAGTTGGAGAGAGTTTGGTGATTTCCTCCTGAAGACGCTGTTACAAGAAAGAGAAGTAACACGTTCATCATAAAACAGCTTAGAAAAGCACAACAGGGGTAAACAAACCATAAACTAAATCTTGTTCTGCCAGTCTCTTCTGTTGCTATCAGCCATTACAACACATAAGATTTTGAAATTCCTTGGCAGAAAGGACCATGCCGATTCATTCCTTCAGCTTCAGGCTCATTCCTGAGCCCTGACAACACTGAGTTTCTCTCTGCAGAAAATTTTGCTCCACAGGAGTAGAACTCACAATTGGATTTTGTTATGAATTGTATCTGGACTTGGTTACAGATGTATCATATCATGCTTGGAACACAACTGAAGAAAATCTGACGTTTCCTGTGAGAAGAATATTTGCACATTTCTCAGCTCAGTCTCAAGCAGCCAGAGCTGCATCTAAAGTGACAGCTGGTGTCTCCTAACAAAATTCTGGGAAAGACTAGCTTGGTTCTTAGTGTTGCAATTCTCATGCTCCAGGCAATCCAGCATAAGAATTGTAGATTTTTTTTTTTGGCCTGAAAGTGAAGTTTCTTTTTCTATAGTTTTTGATTTGTGAGCATTAGATATTTCATCCTACTTTTCCTTCTAAATTCTGTTTAAAAAGAAAAAAAGGAAAAAAAAGAGATTCAAAGATTATCTGAGAATCATGCAACTTGGATTTAGTCCTGTACAAACCAGATCACTGCCCTGCTCTTATACAGTTACTACAAAGGTTTTTCAGTAGCTCCTCTCCTTGCTACTTCAGACTCTCCAGTAAGCCCTTAAAATTTGAAAATACATATACATAAAACACAGACTACCTTAAGGAGTTCTACTTTAAAAAAGTTTGAGAATGATACTGTCTCTCAGAAAGTAACACCCCCTTAAAAATCTGCAAAATCAAATTTAGTTGTTACATCATTTGGGAGGGTTTGATTAGGAATGAAAATGTCACCCTACTTTCAAGCTGACTTTTGGACCTTTTGGGAACTGATTTCTGCATAAATCATGATACTGCTCAGTCTGGAATGAAACCCAGCTGAACAAACAAGTAGCAAACTGCCTTGCACTTGGTTACCTGCATGGGGAAGACCACATCAGGGTCAAGAAAACACTCTGCTGAATCTGTTTGACATGAACATGCAATTCCTTTTCACATCCATCTTCCCAATGAACACCAAAAAGATTCTTGGAACTTTGTAAAGCTTGGACAGCAGATGTCAATTCCAAGTCACAGGCTAAATATATTCAGAATTAAGTGTATTTAGGTCACTTAGAATTTCAATTAAAAAATACACAGGCCATTTAGAAATTCAATTCAATAAAAGTTGCAGTAACTTACCAATTTTAGTCCTGTAAACAGGTATTTCACTTCTTGATTGATAAAGCAGCTAAGCTGAAGCAGATTCTCCTTTCCTTTAGTTACTTCTTCTTCTTCAGCTTCTGTACATTTCATGCTTCACAAAATTAAGGAAAACCATCATGCACCAAGAGCTGAACTACCGCTCTAGTGAAAACAACGTGCCAAGCAGCACAGTAATTCAGGTAATTCTGTGCTTGCGCAGACAGTACTTTTAATTCTCGTAGTACAAAAAAAGATTTGAAGGAGCCCTTCCTTCAGACCAATGTGTACCTTTGTGGCTAAGGGCAAGGGGCAGCAGAGGTAGACAGCACACCAACAAAAGTAAAGTAAGTCTTTTATCACCATTTAAGCTGAGGCCTGCTTTTTTCTTTATTCTCTCCCATCATCACCCAAACCCCAGGACACAGAACACATTAACTGGCTGCCAACATCAAGTTACAAAGCCCTCCTGCAACTTTATACTCCATTGTTGTTTATGATTAATAAAGTTCTTCTATTGCTGCTGCTGGCCAGGCTTCCTGTTTCTTTCCACATGCAGAACCTCCTTTCTCTGCCTTGTATCTGTCTTCTTCACTGAAATGAAATTAATTCCTTCAGTATTTTCTACGCATTCCCTTTTAATGGTTCTGTCTGTTCTCTCCTCTTTTCATACTTCTACCCCAATGCTTTTCTCTCATCCATCTCCTTTCAACCAGATATTTTTCTGACTGCAGCTATTCTACAAATGCTGCTGTAATCACACTTTGAAAGTCTGCAACTCTTCTAACAAGGCTTCTTCCTGATACTGACCTATGTGTAATTCCTCTAAGCTACACTTTCCAAGACTCCCAGCTATTTCAAGGATAACAAACATCACGATAGAGGGAGAGAAATGCATGATTCTTACCTTAAAAAAGGCCTTTATTCCTCATTACTACCAAGCTATGAGATAGAGTACCTCATCTAAGGGGATGCTTCCTTATTTCAGACAAACAAAATGCACAGTATAATTCTTTCTGAAAGTGGTGCTCAGTTTCAAGACAGCCAGGATTTTTGGGTGGGGAAGTGGGAAAAGAATAATACTTGCCATGAGATGTGTGCCCTATGTGGTCATATCCTCTTTTTCTTGCTATAAAGAATCTACTAGAAAGTTGTCAGTTGCATTTGTTTCTTACTCATACAACAGTGAACACCTAATTTATTTCTTAAGAAATCAATCAAGCTACCTTTGTGCATCTTTAGTATGCCAAGTATGTTAGCAACACACCCTCACAAGCCAAAAAAGCCTATTCAGGACAACAATTTTAGTTGGATAAAGCATGTCAGCACCCTTGAAGCTGGAAAGTACAAATCTTCTCTGGGGAGGAAATTGAAATTCAACAAGGGGTATTTTTTTCTGTAAATTTACATTACCATTTTTCCTCCCCACATCATCCTCTTCCAAAGCATATCCATCTTAATTTTTAACTTCTGTGTACTCCTGCAAAACATCATGACCCTCTTCCCCGACCTACACCTTTCTTTTTCATACTATTCTGAACAACGCTTTTCATCCTCCCTGAACTCAACTGCTAAAGTGTGAAATCATCACTGTTTATGTCTTGCCTTAGTCTTTAGGATACGCTGTTTCAAATTCAATGCTGAAGAATTGGTCAATTAAACTCTTCTTTTTAGAGGATGCTGCTGTAGCTCCAGAGTCTGTCTGTAAAACAAAATCTCTTATGATGTAACTTTAAACCGAATGTACATACAGTCTTCTCTACAGACAAAATAACCCTATTTATTTAAATTCTTTCAAGCCTATTCCTTCATCTTTCTATAGGTGCATTTTCTCCTAGTCAGTCAATCTTCTTACACAGCATAGAAGTTTCAAAACAAATACACTTATAGCAGGCTGTTAAAACCACCTCAAAGCACATTAGCAAGCAAGATCAAAAACTCACACCTCCCTGGCCCCCCAACCTAAATCTATCTTAAACTTCAGGATAGTCTTCCAAGACTCTGCCAAGACTCTCCGGAAAACAGTTCACAGAGAAAAGAGAAAGCTGTTCTGGTAAAATCTTGGGAAAAATCTTAAGCAATTTCTTTTATCAGGTTGATTTGGTTAGTAGTCTGTTTTAAACAGTTCAAGTTAAAACTGCAGCACACTTTTTTTCAGAATAAAAAGTTCTCGTGTGCTGAATTCACAGGTTATCAGGGCCAGCTGCCACATGGGTGAGCGTGTCTCACCACCAGCTTGGTCCAACACTGCCTTACAAAGCCCAAAGGGAGGGGTTTCCTTTAGCACACACCACAGCACAGCTGGCAGGACCATGGTAGCATTATGCTGATCAGACACATCAGAAAGCAATTTCCTGTACTGGACTCCAGACACATGTTAAAGAACTCACAAACATATAATACTTGGCAAAAAATATGTGAAACACAATAAATCCTTATTCTTGTTAGAGTAAGACTACAATTACCTCCATAACTGTATCACCTTCTATGCCTTCAAGTTTCTGCTGTAGTACCCTCATCATCTGCACCCAGCACTCATTGGCATCCTAGGAAGGGAACGCAACATTAAATCTGACTGGTAGCATTATGATTTAGTAACATTAAACTCATCAACTATAAAGCCAAATGTGAGGATTCCTTAACTAAGTATTTCTCCCAATTCCACCATGCATTCTTAAAGCTAGCACTTGATATTACATTCAACTTCTAGACAACTTTTCTACAGAAAAGCCATCCCACTTTACTGGGAGTAATTATTTTCACAAGAGAAGGAAAGTCTTAAAATGTTCTTGTTCTCAACTTCCAACATACTACAGAATTTTAAACAATAAGCTAATAATTGGTCTTTACCTGTTGAAGGTACTGGCCTTGATCGCCTTTCTCTGCAAACTGTGGGAAGGCCATATGTAAAAACTGCAGGAGAATGATAGGTGGGATACTGGAGGAAGTTTTATCCATGGAATCAAACAAGTCTCTAAGAGCTTGAAGAAAAAGTAAGCGAATGCTTTGAGAAGTGCAAAAACAATTCAAACATGGCAGGAAGTGTAAAAAGAACAGTAAAACAGCAGCAACATTTAAAGACTGATCATTTAACAGTGACCAGTATTTGATCTCTCCAAAGCAGGACCAAATTTTCCAGGTGGCATAACAGGTGCACCTAAGATCTCCTTTGTGAACATGACTTTGAAAGCATAAAGATGGTAATTCTGAGCATTTGGCACATAATGCCTTGTCTTTCCTGGCTGCTAACAGGAAAAAAAAAAAAAGTTTGAGCAACTAAAATTTCATTTAGAACACATTGGAGGAACAACGCTTTCCCAAGAGAAACCAGAAGGCATTCACAATCTATCTTCTAGTGCAACTTACGTTTTCACCAGCTACTAGGAAAAAAAAAACTTTCATAAAATATCTAGGATATACCCATGCTTAAGACCCAGGAAAACAAGTTTGCGTATGCATATGTGCAGAGAGCTCATAACTATGTGCAATCCAATGAGTGATACTGACTGCATGACAACACACACGGCTTTTTTGTTCCACACTCTGGCATATGTCTTATCTACCCAGGTTACAGCATTTTAAATCCACAGATCACTTCAAAGGCACCTGTTAATCCTCACAACAACCCTGTGAGGTAGGCAATAATCTGCATGGTCACTAATTTACAAGTGGAGAGACTAATGAATGGTACCCTTGGGTAAGTGAATATAGGCAAGATTACAGGGAACCAAGGTCAGTTGCTTCCTCTTTCAGAAATGTCTTCACTGACCTTGGTAAGAGGTGCAACTGATATGACACAGCAATTAAAAAAAAATGCCGTAAGTGTCATGCAGGAGTTCCTGAACAGCTCAGCACCCAAGAATTAACTACAAATTACTTAAACTATTAAAATTCCTAAGAAGCAGAGCTGTCACCTTAAAAAGAAAACAAGGGACACGAAGTAAAGGCAGTGAAAAGGGGAGGGGCAGGCATGGCTGTATAGAGTAACCATTGAACTTACCACCCCAAAATTCGATCAGCAGGCATACCCACAAACTGGACCTTTCCTTCTTTATATTGTTTTGTTTTTCCTTAAATGGACTGGTAGAAATCCCAGTGTCCTGGCCCAGCATCTTAGTGGGGCAATGAAATAGAGTAAAAAAAGAAAAAGCGGACAAGTAGTACCCTTGTTCAAGTGTAAAGGGTCTAACTAGAACTCTAGTTAGAGCTTGAAGATACGGGGCCACCGTGAGCTCCCACAATGTGAGCACCCAGACCAACCACAACAAAGGGTAACTTTTGTTTTGATCACCCTCCTTTCCGTTCCAGTTATGAAATCTGGATCTTTAGGGCAAAGGCTAAGATCACTGATAAAGCATCAGTTTCCACTGCAATAATAATGCTCAGCCAATAAATCATACTAAAAAATACCAATGAAATACATACCCAAGAGTATGGTGTTAGCCTACCACTATGTGAAACAAAGAACTAAAATATTTCTACACAAAGTGATCAAATCAACAGATGGATGGATGCAGTCTGCTCTAGGAAGTTCCAATTACTTCATACCTATATGTAGAACATTTAAGAGATACAAATTATTTCTATCTAAGCCTAGATCACACTTGAGTATCTTTTCCCTAGCCTGCAGCCTGGTAATGCACAGGGATAAACGCTTTCCAGGCAGGGGCAGAACAACCTTTAAAGACAAAATCAATCCTCCAGTGCCAGCAGATCTGACATTCCTAAGGCATATGCACACTACAGAACAACACACAAGAGTTCTAACTGCAAATTTCATCTGCAGCTAGCAGGGAATCACATATTTGTCTAAACCCCTATTTTCTACTCTAAACACCAACCTGCAGTAATGTACTGAGCAGAGGCCATTTCTCCTGAAGCTCTTAAGGCACCACCATACCTACAAAGGAAGGAAAATAATTTGAATGCAATTAAACACAAACAGGAAGAACAGCAGGGTTTTTGAAGCAGGCAGCAGCTAGATTCATTTAAAGGAAATCCATCACCAAGCCAGAAGTAACCAAAATAAGATTCACTTACTTTTACCTCAAAGTTTCAGCTATTTTGCAAGCACCTCGTGGAAGAAAAGGAAAACTGGCATCTTTCAGACAATAAGTAAAGGTAAACCAAGAAGTCTGGATACATCGCTGCTGCTTTCCTAATCCTTTTGCCTCAAAGACTCATTTTATTTTTAAAGAAACTGAGAAAGTCTGAACAAAAGCTACCCCAATTCTGAAACATTTGCCATGGCTTCTTCAGATAGATGGGGGAAAAAAAACACCTTCAAGGATAGATGGCAGATAAAATGCACAGAGATGGAGGGCAGGCTTGCTTTCTCCCTCCACAGCAGAAGCGAAACAGTGAGAGGTGAGATGTTTTCTTGGGGAAGTATTTCCTACACTGAAAAGGTGTGGGAGTCTACCTATATGACAAGAACATACCACTCTTCTTTGAATTCTTAATTTAGCAGCTGGATGAGGAACAGATGGACTTCAGAAAGCCTTCAAGCAAAAGGAGAGTCTCACACATTCTCTAATCTCGGACTTAACTGTTGAAATTCTGACCATTGCCAGATAACGAGCAGGAAACTTTCCCCTGACACGCTACAGAACAGGGAGGAGTTCCGTGGGGAGATCACTGCAGCAGGCCATGAGAAAAGAAGCTGTAACAGTTTTCCCAAGTGAGTCCTTTCACACCTCTCCCACAGCCATGCACCCTATAGCTTTCCACACTGTCATCAAGCACGGAAGACCTAAAAAAGGCTAAATCTCCAGGGGAAAACAGAGCTTGAATCCGAGTGTGAATCTGACTTCCCACAGACAATACAGCCACATCTTGCATTGCAGTCTGCCAGTCTCATAGCTACATCTTGCCTTTTGGTATGTTAAATTTGTCAAATATTCTGATTCAGTGCAGTAACTTGAGTCTTTCACACGGAAATAAACAGTTTCCAAAAATGACAACACTGATAGTCAATAAAAACCCTGAAGCCAAATTTTTGTACTTCACCAATAGTTCTCAGTGCTTAATAAAGGTTCACCTGCTAACAGAATGAAACTACTTCAATAACGAGTGATTACAATGATACAGAATATCCAGCTGGTTACCACAGAATCAAGAAAGCACTGTATTTTAAAGGAATTAAATTAACCCTAAGATGGCAATAATGCTCTACCTAAGACCTAAAAGTCTCTCACTTTTTAAAAATACTCATTGTTTTCTCATTACAATTCATCTGGAGGACAAATTCAGGCCACATTGGCAGGTATTCTTTTTTATTTCAGTATTCAAACTTTCAAGTTTCTTATATATTCCTTACCAAAAAAAAAATTACCAACCAACCAAAAAAACCACTGGCCATTTTCACATTTCAGTCTAGAATAATAAAACCAACTAAACAAAAATCACTAAAGTTATTCTCCCATCAGAACAAATTAGCAAAAGAAACAAAATTCCATGAAGGCATGTCTTAGAACTTCCTGCTGTACCTCCAAGTAGCAAATATCAGATTTTCACAGCTGAAAACACGGTGCAATAGAGGCATTGCAGGAAATATTCCTCAAAGGAACGGGACTCCCATACGATTTTTTAATGCAGAACAGGACCATAAAAACTAACAGCAAAAAAACAGGGTTAAGAGTTCAGTAGCTTGTTTCAGAATTTTAAACAGGTCTTGATAGGAACTACTTTTTAGCTAAGCTAAACACATTCTCTCTACTAAAAGCCAGTTCCAAGAAACACAAAGCTTTAACTCCTTTATTAAAGTACAGACTAACACAGCCATAGGATAAACTTTAATTGATCATTATGTTAATCCTGAAAAGACCGAAAGAGTAACAATGATAATCCACACCAGCATTAAGACGACCATTCTGCAAAATACCTATTTAATAAGATAAAGAAAACATTTTCGTCACAGTATTTTTGTCCTGAATCTTACCTTTTAAGGGCCTCTTTCACTTCTGGCACTGAGCGGATACACTGAACCGTAGCATTCATGTAGCAAGTGTTGCCAAGGTTTGTCAATCCACATGGCAATTCCATCTACCAAAAAAATTCACAAGAGTGCTTGAAGGTCAAGGAGATGTGCAACTGTTTTTGTACAAATGCTATAATGCGACATCAATGTCTGCGCAAATTAATCATACATAAAACCTGGAACATGGCATCAAAGTTTATGAGGTTTTCCAGACCTACTTTATGATTATATTCATCATTTCACCATTTGATACTTTTAGGGAACATTCGGGAATGCTCTGGGGTTTTTTCTGTGCATGTTTAGTTTAATGAACATATTCTTCAATATGCAGTCATTCAGAAAGTTCAATTATAATCCCATTCAAGTTTTGACCTTAAAATTCTATTTCCGTGAAATTTCCACATGAATACATTTGTACAAAACACTGCTGTTTTAATTAAAATCAGTTTTCAGTAAAACTCTGAAAATGACGGAGTTCATAGTTTGAAACAAAAGCATTGTTTAAACTCCTCTCCAGAAGTTTGCAACAGATCATTAACTTGATCTTTTCAGACAACTTGTGAATTTCTAAAGATGTGACCAATGTGAAGGCCAACTCATAGTAAACTAACCAGTTTCAGAAATAACTATAAGTCACCATGTAATAGAATTTTTCTTTTTTTTTTTCTTCTTTTTAAATCCTGAATACTTAGGTATTCGTCAGGGAAAAATGCAGTTTGATGAAACTGAAGTAGTACTGCATACCAATACCAATAGATTATTTTAGGAAGAGAGAACTCATTTAGCATATTCCACAAGTGAATACAATGCAGTGTAGACAACTGAATTTTGATGTACAACAATATTTCAATGTGACCAACTTTTCTGAAATGTTATCTGACAGTGAATCAACTCCTTGCTTGCCTCTCAGTTAACTCAATGTCTGTGTATGGGGTTCCTCAAAAATACATAAATATCCTTCACCTGCAGGTGGCCTGGAAAGCACTAAATCCTGAAGCACAAACCCAGCCCAAAACTACAGATCCTTTTTCATACAGACATGCATAAAAATATTCCTGCTCTGCATGCACAGTTGACAACAATCATGCAACTGTTAAGTATGACGAAGTTTGCAGTTCAGATGAAAGAGAAAAGTAAGCCTTTCAAGTTGTAAAAAAGGAAACTCAGGAGTTACTTCATTAAGAAAATAATAGATTAATTATGCTCTTTCAGACTGTACTCCCATAAAGCAAAAAAATGTGTGTCAAACTTACTTTCATTTTTCACGAAGTTGACCTAATACTAGTAACATGGACAAACAAAACCCCAAATACACTCCACCCCAAAACAAACCCTAGTCTCTCCTCATAGATAGGAAAGAGGCAGGAAATAATTTTGCATATCTAAGAGGCCTTGTTTAGACAAAGTTCAGGACACTGATGCAGCAAGGGCAATACAACTTCATCTTTAAAAACATCAGCAATGCTATTTTTAGAAACTCTACTAAGCTGCCTGCTCAAAGGAAAAACAGCACTACTTCTATGACTTTAAATCCCAGACTTCTTTTCACTGCTCCCAGTTTGGTCATTGATGTAAATTTGTGATTCTTGGTGAAGATGCTAAACAGACATTACAGTTTCAAACTCCACTTTTAAGCAACTGCAAGTATTTAAAAACTTGCCATTACTCGAAGGTTTATAAGAAACCAAAGTTGGAAACATGCTTACAGCTGAAGCCAACTGCTCCTCTGTCATGTCCTCCACGAAGACAGGTCGAGCAATCGGCTCTTCTGGAAGCGCGTCTGCAGAACCCATCATTAGTAAGGTCATCCCCTTCAAACACAGTAAAAATAGCAATCAATATCTAAGGACAGTTACTGCCACTCAAACCCTTAAGCTCTTAATATACTTCAGCTATTTCCCCAAAAATAAACACAATCTTTCTCTTAGTTTAACTGCACTACTGTGACTTTAAGGCGTACCTCAATTCCTCTAGGAATATCTAGGAAGTATCTATTGAGAACAAGTCCACAGAACTATCCATGCTAGATGTTTCCACTACAACATCTGGTGAGGCTGGTGAGCTTGCCTGGCAAGTTCTGAGTTAAACTAGTTGAAAAGTGAAAAATAACCTAAATTACCACATCAGTTTAGGCATGAGATCTAACACTTAAAAAAAACGCAATCAAGTTTCCATGCTTGCTGAACTAGCATAATATGAAAAGGAGTCTTTTAGCATTCAACAGGAGCACATCTGCACAATAAGATCTGTCAAAGGCGGAGAAAATTATTATCTGGAGCCTGGAAACACAGTGCTGTGGAAAAGGATGAACAACAGAATGAAGAGAAACTGTTTTGACAGTGTAAATAAATCCCCCGAACCTGCATATAACATTATTAAAATGAATAAAGGCAGCTATTAGCACAACAGCATGCAGAAAAAGACAAGAATATTATGTACTGGGTTTTTTTGCTGAATAACTTCGCTACAATAGCTGCAGCTACAGGCAGCTGTACAGATGCTTGCAAACTAGTTACAAGGGTAAGAGCAATGCTACCTAATTCAGTCTGCCCAGTGAAGAAGTGCAGTAAAACCTGGAACAGATGTCACAAGATGTTACAAGACATGTACAGTAATGAAAATGACATCAAAAGAAAGAAAAAAACAACAAAACAAATTACCATTACTAAAGGCTTTGTTTAAAACCAGTAGCTATTTAACACAGGAGAGCACATTTCAGCAGGTTGGTAATAAAGGATATAGGCAGAGCTATAACTTCAGCATCACCAACACATTTGTCCATGCTGGGGATGTGCAAGGACAAGGGTCTGCAGGCAGTACCCAGGTTTACTAGCTCTCTCTAAAAACATCACTTATTTTTATGGTCACAGATAAGACAGTACTGCTCTGACCCAGAACATTTCTTACATGAAATAAATAAATATATGCACCCAAGTACTTAAGAAAAGATGGTGTGATTTCCCTACTGATGCCAAAGAAAAGTTTTTCATAAATCAGTGGTGATACCTTTCTAAGCATGCTTACATATGACACCCATAAAATTATTTTTCATCAAGGTATGACTTTTTAAGAAAGCACTGCCCATTCAAACAGAAACAGCGAGCACTTTCAAGTCTTTCTTTAAATGGCAAAATAAAAAATCAAAATAGTAAAATTTAGTTACTGCTCAGAACTTACATTCTTTATTTTTAGGTTTCCCCAGTCATCATCCTGTGAAATAAAATAAAAGACAAGTTAATTATCTTGCAGTAAGAGACAAGCAAGTATTTTCATTAATATTAATCACATATTTCTAAATATACAATTGTGTTTCATCCAAGATTACACAATATTAACTATTTACACGTTATCAAGTCTTGCCTGACTAAAATAAAAAACAGCCAAGTTGTGTTTTCAATAAGGTTCTTCATGTGTTGCTCAACACTGCTTAAATGTAAATAACTTTTTGCAGCAAAGCTGCCTATATCTCATTACACCATTAAGTCTCCAGCAAAAAGCACCAGAGAAACTTCTCTTAAACAAACTAGAAAGAAAAAACTTACTTCAGATTCTGAACATTAAAATGTAACCAAAAAACCCCACCAAGCAGTGTTTTGTATAAATGACTAAAGGAGTGCAGTCAGTTTAACACGTACAACCAAAGATCTTCCAGAGGAACATCCAGAAACATGGTCATTATTCAGGTTAACACATAATAAAGTTATTAGACATAATACAAAAAAATTTATTTCTACCTTCAGAGTTCCTCCTTTAACCATAACCTTCTGTCTAGCTGGCTGAACTCCGGTCAGTGCAAATAACTGGGCTTTGAAGACCATTGGAGGTTCATCAGTGTTCAGCTCCACGCCATCGAATTTCTCTTTTCCCCACTTCACATTAACTGCAAACAAAGTGTTTTGAAACTCGATTATTTCCTAAAACCCAAGAATGTGATTACCAAGATTACCAAGACTTCATACCATCTCAAAACATTCTGTTTTCAACTCCTAAAATTGTCAAAAATGAAGTTAGGGAATGCCTTTACTACATGGTACTTCATCCACTAGAACATACCACTTTCAGCAGGTCTAAAAATATCCTACAAAACCATTGTAACTAACATACATAGTGAGAAACTCTGCAAGCAAAGTGTGTCTAACAGCATCAGAAACCCTTTAGCAGGTCTTTACAAAAGCAGTTTGGAACTAACTCTCCCCTTCTTTTGGCACTGCTCGTGGCAAACAATTGAACTTTCCGAAGGAAGTTCAGAGGTGCGATTCCAGTTCAGTTATCCATAGCACTTCCGTTCCACTTCAGAGGAAAACAATGCAATGTTCTCTAAAAGCAAGGCTATTGGCCCCAGAAAAGGTGCAGGTCTGGAGTTAAGAAGCAAAGTGAAATTTGGTCACAAAAAGTGCAAACCTCGACGCTGGAAACAGGATCACCGGCAGACGGGAGGCAGAATGGCCCAATGGAATGTTCACTTCACTGTGGTCAGGTTAGTAATTAGCAAGAGCACACAAAAAATGCCTGGAATAAGCTGTGTGCCTCTAGAGAACAGTGACACACCTTTGACCACTTCCAATCACTAACATAGGTACATAAGGCTTCCTTAGCAAGCTGAGGTTTTGCTGAAAATCTGTAAAATACAGCATGCAGCGCTATCCTACATGCACAGTCAGCGGCTGAAATACCAGACCTTAGGAAAGCCACATCCTTCTATCTATGCTTTGGTTTTACATAAATATATTACAGCAACTATACCTTTTCAAAACACAAAGATCTTAGAAGCCATAACTTTGAAAACCCTTCCAAAAAGGTTCCGATTTCAGATGTATGCAGTACTTGTGATGGGTAATATGACAGAATAATCAAAAGCAAGTTTAAATGACTTAGACTAAATTAGTCTAAAAAGGAACTCAAATGACTGACTTCCCAGTATTTGTAACAGAAAGCACCTTCTGATTTCCCCAATATTATTATTTTGCATATTTAAGACCTATGAAGCACAAGGCTTTTCCCATTTTCCAGGAAAACAACCCACTCGGTCACTGAACAAGTCAGCTGCACAGACTTTTGGGTTTTGAATTTTTGAACAGTCATGCATCCACTGCTAGATATGCAGAAGAGTTAAGAATTATTAATCTGCAGTGTCACTGGTTTTGATAACACAGCGCTCAAGAGGAAGAACGGAAGAGCATGAATGTCTTCTCTTCAGAGATTGCAACCAAGACTTTGTGCAAGACAAAAGAGAAACACATTAATTTGAAAACAATGGAAAGTAAGAAAAAGGAAGGATGTATTTCCCCTGCTGATCATAAAACACAACGGATACAGTTCACGGAGTGGGTTGGGTTGGAAGAGACCACAGAGGGTCATCTCATCCAACCTCGCTGCTTGAGCAGGGCCATCCCAGAGCACATGGCACAGGACTGTGCCCAGACCATTACTGAATAGCTCCAGTGAGGGAGACTCCACTAGATTTGGATGAGTTTAGGAAAAATCCTGTTGTACTGACATAAGGATCCCATTTTGCCAACCACAGCCCAAACAGTAGACAAACTGTGTACTGAGGCTGCATACACCTAAGAAACTGAACAGCCCAATAGGCCAGATCTGTGAGATATTATCAAGGCAATAACTGGTCCCAGAAGTGTCGCTGGAGGTTTTGTTCTCCAAGTCTTCCATTAAAACCTTTCCTCACAAGCAAGAAGGGCCAGCAGAATGAGGTACAATTTAAGAGAGCTTTAACTTTAGGTTTAGGCTAGACGTTAGGAAGAATTTCTTCACAGAAAGGGTGATTAGACAATGAAATGGGCTGCCCGGGGAGTTGGTGGAGTCACCATGCCTGGGGGTGTTTAAGAAAGGACTGGATGTGGCACCCAGTGCCCTGGTCTAGTTGACACGGTGGTGTTCGGTCAAAGGTTGGGCTTGGGGTTTTCCAACCCAAGTGAGTCTGTAGGACATAATGGATTCCGAAGAGCGGAGGCAGACACACCTAAAATGAACTGGAAGGCGCAGATGCGGAGTTCTGGCTCACCGGAGGGCCAGCAGTACTTCTCTTTGAGCAGAAAGCCAGAGCAAACCGGGGCAGTGCCAAGGCACGGCGGCCCGCGAGTGACACCCGCCCTCCCAGAAGCAGGACCAGGCCAATACTGCCTCCCTGCTTCCCTCCCTTCCCTCCGCCGCCCGGGCCGCGCCTCCGGGGCCGCTCCCGACGCTGGCCCGGCCAGGATGGGCGCGCACGTGCGAGGCGCCTCCCGCTCCCGCTCCGGCGGGGCAGCGCCGCCTGCTCCCGGGCAGG
>WEKY01026729.1:0-16802 GCA_013390045.1 Picathartes gymnocephalus | reverse complement strand
TGGGCCAGGTCAGCCTCGAGAAGAGACGACTGAGAGGGGGCCTCATCAATGTGTATAAATACCTAAAGGGAGATGCCAAGAGGATGGAGCCAGGCTCTCCTCGGTGGTGACACGCAGTAGGACAAGAGGCAACAGGCAGAAGCTGGTGCACAGGAAGTTCCATCTGAGCATAAGGAAGAACTTCTTTTCTGTGCAGGTTACTGTGGAACAAATTGTCCAGTGAGGCTGTAGATTCCCCCTGACGAGATATTCGAGAACCATCTGGATGCAATCCTGAGCCATGTGCCCTAGGACAGCCCTGCTTGAGCAGGGAGGTTGGACCAGGTGACCCATTGTGGTCCCTCCCAACCTGACCCATTCTGTGACCGTGTGGTTCTGTGAGAGCTGAAGTGGGCTTTTGCACCCCTGGAGCTCTGCCCCGAAGCTGTGATTGCACAAGACAGGGGAAAGGAGGCAGTAAAAATAAAAAGGCTCTTGCGGATGACATACATTTGGTTTATAGGAAAGGGTGAAGTAGAAGCTAAAATTATCAACAGAAGAACTTCATTGGGAAGAGATGTGTAATCAACTAGCAATGATTTTTAGGCTTGGTGATAGATAAGGAGCACTGAAGGATGTGTGTGATGGCAACAGCCAGGAGCCTTCAGCATGATAAACCCCAAGTTGTAAACATTAAAACCAGTAGATGTGGAGACCCAAATGTCAACTGCTTCTACAAAAACTCTTGGTATTAGGGTGTGGTTAAAGAAACCAAAGCAGTGCTTAAACATATAAGGGAGAGAATGAGGTAAGACAGAAACATCCCTTCCTTGCACCCCTCCTAGCTCCCACCTCTAGAAACCCAAAGCTCCTCTTCTGCTTACAGCTGCAGCTGTGAACAACTTCTGCCACAGCTTATACCACCATCTGGTTATTGGCATGTGCACTTCTGGCCATGCTTTCGCCATAGAGGTGATATCCAAAACAAGAAGGATCTTTTCCTTGCTGTTCCCCAAATGTGATTTTCTGTTCCAAATGGTAGAAGAATGAAATATAAAATGGCTGTAGAAACAATCCAGGGTTCGAATGCAAATTTTAAGGTGAAAGGCTTAGAAATTTCTGTCTTTTCAGTTTGTCATGGAGAAGAAGAGCAAAAGTTGATTTTATTGTCCAGTGTAGGCTCCTAGATGGGACAAGGAGGTTTGGGGGAGCAAGAACTACATTTCCCAGAGGAGCTCCAATGGGTGTTACGATGAAATTATGCTCAATTATGCTGGATCTTGAATTAAGATGGAATTTACAACTACTAAAGATATTTAAGTGTTACAATAAACCAGCAAAAGTTGAATCTTGTTACTTAGGCTTGCTGAAAGGAGCTTTCTTGAAAAGCTTTGATCCAGTTCTAGGGTGAGATCCTGCAGACCATCTATTCAAGTGAGAGCAGATCCCAGCTTCCTGCCTGTGAATGTATGTGTGGGTTATCTCCAGTCAAACATTTTACTCTTAATACCAGTGGTGACCTCCGTAGAGTCGCGTTTACTCTTGCAAGCTGAATGGAAGTGGAATGCTCTACGGTTTGAAGCTGCACTGAATCCTTCCTTTTAGAGAAACCCTTAGCTGACCAGGGCTCAGGCAGTCACAGACCATGCATTTCCAGGATTTGGGAAAGGCACTAGAGGGTGCTGTGCTGAAAGAGAAGGAACGGGATTTGTACCTGCAGGAAAAACCATCCCGACCTCTGCAAAGTGAAGAACCACTACCTCCCTCTTTGTTCTTCAAGACTGTGTAGGCCTCTTCCTGCAGTAACAGCTGTGTGCCTTCTTCCTAAAGGAGAGGATCAACAGATGCTGGCTTTCCTGAATCTTACACAAACTGACATTAGGAGTGTGGGGACAAAGAGTGCAACCTGATGTATAAATATGAACTGAGATTACCTTGACGACATTAAAATTGTAAGATTAGTTGAACATTATTAAATGCAGCTTTTTTCTTAGTAAGGACAGGCCCTGGGGGGAACACTGAGTGGGGGCCTGGGGACACCGGACGTGCTTGCCCTGGCTGTATCTCTGTGGCATGTGACAGGGCCATCTGAGCAGGGCTCCTTCCCATCCTGAGCTGGTTGCATACAGGCCAGCTTGGATCCAAAAGCTGGGGCTGTGCCATCAGCACCGTAGTGCACGTAGGCCAAGAGGCCTGGCAGGATTTATGAGTGCTGGAAGATGGCTCAGAGCAAGTCCCGATCTGTTTAGAAAAGGCTTTAAATGCTGTGAAATCTCCCATGGCCCGGTTCTGAGGAGCACAAGTGGTGGGGAACCCTCAGACAGTACAAGCAGGTGCTGCAATACTGCAGAAGGTGTGGGGAAGAAAAACAAACCCCTTTGCAAGGCATGCTTTAGACACCTGTGTGATGCCTGGGATAGCACAAAGATTCACTTCAAATAACCAGAGACTCGGGAATTAAAATACTCCATTTACATTTCTTGTTTCTTTATATGTCGAGTTACCCTCATTCAAGAGATTAGCGGGTGCATTTATTAGTGTATATTTTATTTTCTGTGGGGAACATAATGTTCTTGGGAAACATTATCATAGAATGGTTTGCGTTGGAAGGGACCATGGGCAGGGATGCCATTCACAAGATCAGGTTGCCCAGGGCCCCATCCAACCTGGCCTTGAGCGCTTATGGGGATGAGGCATCCACAGCTCCAATGTATCTGCTATGTATCTTCAGTAAGGAAAACATAGCAATCCAGGACATGTTTAAAGTACCAACACCTCCCGTTTTTGTGTTACCTCTTCCATTTCAGCAGTTTTCAAATTTTTTTTTACTTTCTGGGTCACAGTGTATTTCTAGGGGAAGGAACAAGAGCAAAACTCTATCTGCATTTTTTTTATGTTTGTAATGAGTAGATTGAAAAAAATCCCAGTAGAGTTCACCAGCTCAGAGGGAAGCTCAGAACTGCTGCCCACTCCCCTCGCTGCACAGTTCCCAACTTGTTTCTGGCTACAGCCTCAGTGGCTATTGTAGGAAAATCCCACCTGCGGAGGAGGCAGTATCCTGTATTACCAAGTTGATTTGATACAGTTAGCTACTCTTTCAATTTTCTTTCCTGTTGCCTTCAGCACGGAATAGGAAGGCTTGAAGAGAGAATCAGATTTTTTGCATTCTGCCAATGTCAGTGAACTTAATACAGTCATAAAAAAATGATCTGATCTTCTTGATTTCTCAAGCAGCTTGTAAAATTACAGCTTCACCTGTATAAAGGCAACCAGGGTGATTTAAACTGGCTCTTCACAGCTTACACATTTCACATCTCTTGATGACTTTCAGTTGAGATTGTAAGCATTACTCTTCCTAACAGCAGAAACCTTTGGCTGCATTTTTTATTCAAAGCGTAGCTATTCCTGTAGATAGGCACCTTGCTTACAGTAAACAAGTGCCAGCATCAGTGTACCAGAACACAACAACTGTAATTTGCACGTCTAGACTTTATTATTACAGCATTTTAGTTGCAATTTATCCCAGACACAAAAGTCAATGTAATTTTACACTTCATTATGTCTGCTGCTGCTTTCCCAAGCAAAATCAGCATTTAAAAAATACCTGAAAAACTTCAGCATTACTAAAAATCTCTGGAAATGACAGTAGGTGCCAGCTATAGAGCAAAAAGCATTTTTCCACAATCCCTCTTCCCATTAGGCATTAGCTATTCATAACCGGGCTTATACTATTTTTCAGATTAATGAAATATGAAACTACAAGATACTACTTTTTATTAATAAGTTACTCAAGCAAAAGGCTTTGAGCCTGCAGAGGTAGCCAGTTACACATAAAGGAAAGTAGAAAAGCAATCCACAACCTGATCTGACTCTGGAGAGACCACAGGCCTTTCCAACCGCTCCCCATTTCCTATTATAATGTATGTATTTAAGTAAGATATGTTTAATCATCTTACTATATTCTTCCCTTCCCAGTACATGATAGGAGGTTAAAGCAGGTCGTAATTATCCCTTATATGGCTTGACAAGCTCACAGTCAGTGTGACTGGTGATCTGGAAGGTTGTCTTCAGTGTGCTCCAGCCACAGCTTTGATATTGCTGACATTTCTGATACAGCAAGCTCAACACAGAGGAACTTCCTGAAGTTACATCAATGGCTTCTAGTTATCTGTACTTTCCTGCTCTGTGACCTTCAAAGGACATACAATCACTCACACGTAATTTGGCCTTACTGCTCTATTGTTCTGCAGGCCTTGGTAGATTACCCAGGGGATTTATGGACAGCTAGCTTCATGGGTTGTACAGGCTGTTCCAAAAATCCCCAAACAAGCCTAACCCCAAAACCCTCCACCAACAAAAACTACCTTGTCTTTTGAACACTGTTCCCTCCCCCAAGTAAGTGGAATTTCTGAAACTCCAAACCTGCATCATGAAGGGTGAAGCAATCACAAGGCCAGCTCAGGGTGGTGGTTGAATAATAAATACAAATTAGGCTACTACAGCAGGCCATGTGAAAAAGGAAATGAAAACATTATTTAACATGGTATTTACTTATTCATGTGGAATAGTAAAAAAAACCCAAAACATTTCAGAGTGCCCTGGGCATCACGTTGCAAATGCACCTTGTACTTGGAAACTGCTGCAATGTCTGAGCTGCAGTCAGGAGAAAACACCATGCCAGTCATTTTCAAAAGGGTCTTTCCATAAATTACTTTATTTCTCATTAAATGAGCACAGAGTCATTACCATATTAATAACAGATATGTTTATTATTACATATCCATCAGTGCGGCTTTCAATACCACTTGAAACATGCAAATCGTCCTAAGGACGAATGAGTTTTCCAGTGCTTCTTATTTAATACACAACTGCAAAGCCATTATAAATTACTGAGGAGGTATTTGGTTAAGAAATATAATAAAATAAAACCATATTGCCAATACCATGAATGTATTCCTGCTACAAAGCAAGAGTCTGACAGCATTTACTGAGATTCCTGAATTACCCAGAGCTTTTGCGTCTTTTTTTTTTTTTTTGCATTGCCTACACATCTCTTGGCTTATGAACAAGAATCAGCCTTTCTTTGTAAGAGGAATTCTCACTTGAAGATAGTACTTAATTTAGAAAATGCATCTAGCATCTACAATACTTCAACCAATTAAAATTCAGTAAAAACTACTGATATGCAATAGTTTTTTAGAGGTTTCTTTTGTTTAGTTTTAGGTTTCTACATTTATCGACATGGCAATAATACAATTATCTCAAATTAAGGCACTAAAAGAACAATGTAAAACCAAGTAAAAGTGTTCTAAGAATAATTTACAGTTCAAACAGTGCATATATTTCTTAAATGTTTTTTAACTTAATGTACGTTATCACTTAAAATTGTAAGGCAATACATTATACAGTAACAGAAATTATGTACCCCAAAATATGCTTCCAAACTGGTGGTTCTTTTTACTGTTAGTTTCTAATGCCTCTAACAATAAAATAATTCAGTATGGCTTGGCAAAAAATGCATAGATTAAAGGCAATTACTTGTGTTTTCCCCCCTTTACAAACCTGCTGCATCAGTATTTTGTAAAGCACAATGCAAAATATTTAACACTTTTATCCATTCCATAGTGGGTGGTTAGCATTAAGGCTGTAAAGAACTCTGCAGTGAAGGCACTGAAGTTCAAGTGATAAGGCTTCATTTTAAGCTAGTTCTGCAGTCTTCAAGAGCACAACTTAAGAGTCTTGAAAGCAATTGCAGTCCTTCTCACTGAGAAAACTTTCCTCTTCTACTCCGTTTCATATGCTCATCTTGACATAAATATCCCCTTCACAGGGTTAACAGTCCTTTTCTTTCACTGGTATGAAGAAAGTTGGCTGCATTTCATCGTGACTGACAGGCTTTTTTAAAAACATCCAAAAAGGCAGCACCTTTTTTATACACCTAGCTAAGCTTTATTTGCTTTAACTTGCATTACATAGTAATAATTAATCTAATCTACCTTGAGGCAAACCCGCAATTAAACACCCTCAGCGTGCTTTTGTGCCAAAGCAAGGAGGAGACAGTAATAGCAATCTTAACCCTGAAGCCTGTGATAGTTATGTTGAAAGGAACAACAGCCCGTCTGCTCTGCTCTGTGTGGTTAAAAAAAGCCCAGTTTCTCTGACTGCATCCCATGAGGTTCCATCAAGCACTGTACATGTGGTTAGCTGGAACAAAGAAGAAAACAGACAGTTAATAACAAATATAAAAATTAGTTTCATAACACTAGTGCATGTTTGCCAAGAGCCTCAGTGAAGAAAATACTTTATTTTAACAGAACTTTTTTCAATTGACAAGGTACAACGCTAACATCATACCGACATCATCTTCCACAAACTCAAACAACATTAAGCAAACAAAGATCAGAGAGATGATAATATTACTGCAGCTTTACAAGTAAGCAATTAAGAGTCAACAATCATGGGTGTATTCATGGCAAATGCGAAGTGACTCTCTTTCAGGACAAGAAAAGGCTCTCTAGGCTAAGAGCACACACATGCAGTTGCAGAGCTCATCTGATGCACAGAAATTTTGGATGGTTGGTTGTTTTCCTCTTTAAACATGCATTAACTTGACCAAGTGCCCAAGTCCAACTGTATTAAAACAAAACACCTCAGCTGTGCTAATACAACGTGAATAAATAAGCAGACTGTAAGCTATGAAGTGTAGGTTCCGATCTCAAAGCAGTACTGTAAATGCCAGCGAGTTCATCACGAAGTTCTGATTCATATTCATTAGTGATACGTTATTAAAATGAGGAACAGAACTTAGGGTGAACTTTTATATGTGAAGCTCCTTTCAATGGGTCTGAGACACCTCTCCATGAAGTCAAGGAAGCACTGTCTACTAACGTCAAAGAAAGGTGGGTCAGACCCTGAATGAAATGTACTGAAATCTCTTAAAGCATGTGTTCAAGTCTGAATCCATTCAACAAAACAGTTAATGCCTGCTTACATGGTAGGACTCCATCACCGAGAGCAAGTTCTGCTATACTGTCTGACAAAAGAACAATTTTCAGATACTTAGTAAAAGCTAGACATGTATATCCCATAAAAATCATTGCTGCTTCTCTTATTCCCACACCTAGGTAAAGAGGTGAGGGAGGAGGAGAACTGCAGGATGCAGCATCTTGAGTTCAGAGAGGCTGATCTAACAATTGACTGCCTCCTGAGAGGAAAAACGCCTGCTGCTTATCACCTTCCTGACCCCAGGAGAGCATCCTCCTCCTTACCTGTCCTCAGCTTTGCCAATCACTGCACTCTTCTGTGCACTGATCCACTCCCTAGCTTGGCACAGTCAGTCTACATTTTTTTGACAGTCAGGGAACTGAATTGTGGACCTTCATGGAAGGGTCCAAAATGGATCATTTCAAGCACTTACCTAGCATTCAAGGACAGAAGAAAAGGGAAAGAAGACAGAGGGAAAATTCTCCCCTTTAAGTAGCAACAGGCTGTCAGATTAGCTCAGCTACTGTGCTGAGCTACCAGTTAAGTGTTCAGTACATAAGATATACTGTGAATTTATTTAATAAGCTAAATTTAAACACTGGTACATTAGAAGTGAATTTTCCTAAAATAAATCCATTGCCTCTTCTTTTTAAACACACAGGACAGAATATGTAGTGGTATCAGGGCAGGGGCAGGGCACAGTCCATCACAGCAGTACTTGTCAAGTTCATAGATACAATTTACAAAAAATTTGTCTGAGAAAGCCACAAAAATGTCCACAGTATAACTGCCATAATGGAAAGTTCCAATCTGGCCTTTTTCTAATGCTTCTTTGCTCAGTGGAACTCTGAATCTTTTCACTGCTTGCTTGCATTGCTCTGCAGGTGCCATGCAGCCTCCCTACACTCCAATCAACCTAGTGTCAGCTGTCTGATGGGGACAGAGTGTGCCACAAAGCCACCCAAGGAGCTCCTTGAGCATCAGGGAAGTGCAGGGGCCCCCACCTGCCTCCTGCAGACATCTACAGGCACCATGTCAGGTGGGAACACAGATATCCAGCACTCCTGCTGCTCAAGTGCTGTTCTTCTCTAAACGGCTTATGCTCAATAGGACTCTTTCTCCACAATCAGGGACTACAATATGCAGCATTAAAACCACTTCCTATAATTAATTACATGTTCTAAGAAGCGCTGTCAGTATTTTACATCATCAAGAAGCAAGGTATCAGTTATGTCATCAAGTTCCCTGATGGATTTGGGGTCAGTCTAGCAGAGTAATGTAAATGTTAACTGTTTGATCGATGTCATAGTTTGTCAGATAAATTCAAGAAGCCAAAGAGGTAAGAATACCATGCGTATTAACTTGTGAATTGACAGAAAACCTAAGAGGCTTCATTTCTTCCCAGTGGAAGATGTCCTTGGTGACGGACAAAGGTGCGAGCAGAGGTTGTACACCAGGGCAGATGGAGAAAACACAAGGCTGCAGTATTTGGAACAGCTGATCTGACCTGACATTCACTCATGCAAGATGATCACCATGACCCTTCCTCCTTTCATTCTCGAGGCTCTCCCGCAAATCACTGCAACTTCTGAACCCAACAAAAAATCACAAGCTTTTGTTTTGTGGGGTTAGGGTTGGATTCTTTTTGTTGCCACGCTTTGGGTTTTTTTGCTTTCCTTTAATCAAAACACTCCTGGATTAATTTTCTGCTGAAAAATTGATCAGTTCACTCTGGTAATTTATGAAGCATGAACTGACACAAGATAAAGCTCAGGAATGTGCAGCTCTCCTCCTTCTGGTGCTGGTGAGCTATTAGACTCACTGTATCTTTAGGATCTTAAAAACAGAGTTTTAATAATGGTGTTTCTCATTTTTTATGCAAGTTCCATTGCCTACTTGTGTATTTCTGTTTTTCTGTAACACTCTCAACAGGACAATGCCAATAGGATTAATAACAGCAATAGTCTGGATAGATGATGTCCCCAAACATTACCCATTGCTTTCAGAGTTACTGTAAACTCTCCAATATGCAAATCTCTTCCTTCTATAACAGATTAGCTGCACACTTGTCCTTGCTAGAGGCAACTCCAAACCAGCACTTCTATTAAGACAGAGTGAAAAAGAATCAATTAATTGATTTAAGAAAATGGATTTTTCTCTCCTCAGAGTATGGATGAAAGCCGGTTATTACAGCTACCAGAGGACCTCGCAAGGATAAATGGAGAGCATATTCAGAATGCATTTCAAAGAGTCTTTTGGAAGAGAAAGTCTACAACTCTAAACATCTAAATGTGAAATAAAGAAGTATGCACTATTCTTACCAAGGCAAGGATCAGCAGGGGGGAGGAAAGAATCTGTACCCTCAAGAACAGAGGATGATTTTTAAAATGTACAATCAGTATCTTTCAAGTATTGTTTTAGATTATCCAATTAATACATTTGGAGATGCAAGTAAATGACATATTAAAATAATTCTTTCCAACCCCACTGGCTGGTTGTTTGGTTGGTTTGGGAGGAATAGTTGTGCTGTTTGTTTTGATTTTTTTTTTTTTTACTGTCCAAAACCACTCCCTCTTCAAAAGATTCTTAATTTAAGACCTCTTTCAGTAAGCAATGTTGACTAACATTATGCAGGATCACATTTTTAAGACTCTTTAAAAACTGTATTAATGATTTTTACATCATCAGTTCTGGAGGTTTTTCCAGAATTTATGGTGGGATGACCATACAGTATCAAACATTCCAACTATTCCTTTTGAGTATCAGCATGATATGGTTTTTTTTTCAGTCTCAGGTGGTCCAAGACTACCTGAGANNNAGGGGTGCAAAGACTACCAGAAAAAAAAAAAAAAAAAATCAAGTAGGAAAAATCCTACTCGTCAGTCACAGATCTCTTTAACCAGTTTTGGTATCCTTGTCTGCCTTTAGTAACTAGTTTTTAAAATCCTCATTATCATTGAAATAAATGTATGTTGCAATACATATAGCACTTCATATTTTTTTCAGCCACAAAACAGCAGTAGTTCTTCAATAGTCCTACTGTAAATAAAGACGATGTTAAATGACAGATCTTAATTATGTATATTTTAAATTTAGCAGGTGTAATTTATTTCTAAAAGTCTTAGAGAAACTGGCTAAAGCCTATGGCGGGGTCTAACATTTTTCAGTCAATCTTGGAAAATTTCCTTGGACTGAAGACTGAAGGAAAAATTAAGTTTGGAAACACCATGAAGCTTTATAAAACCTTCTGGAAGTTGGGACAAATGGACATTTTGTAGAGAAGACAAAATAGTTTGACAAGATTCTGTTGTACAAGTACACACCATGTAAGTACATAACAAACATGGCTGAAGTCTCCCTGACAGTAACAATTACCAATTTCTCTTTATTTGGTACAATGCCGAAAATGCTACTATTTAGTAAGCAATCCCTGATTTTACAGTCTTTTTAACTCAGGTTTATCACTGTGTGCTTTTCCACTGCACTCACCCTTGTTTTCCACATATTTTTAAAATGAAGACTGTAGGAAAAACTGCCCACTTCCCAGGAAATTTCCCCACAATCAGAAGTGTTTCTGTTGTTCAGAACTTCAGCTCAATTAAGTGCTGGTGTTGAAAAACGTAAAATTACACCACAATTCTGTTGCATTCCTACCATTTGAACTGTATGGTAAATTGAGACTTTGTTCAGTGTTCCTGACTATGGCTTCTCTCTCAAGAACTCTGGCTGAGTTACATGTTCTTAACTGCTGGTCACAGCTTTCTCTTTATGTCCTTCTCCTCATGCTATTGCATGATTTCTAACATCAAACTGCCCACAGCATCACTGATTTTTATATTGACAGCTTTGTATACGAGGCCTAAAGTAATTTTCCTGGATGAGATTATCTTGAGGGCTTCCACTGAATATATCACTATCTCAAAATTATGATCCCTGGGAGTGTTCAAGGCCAGGCTGGCTGGGGCCCTGAGCAACCTGATCCACCCTGGCAGAGTAGGTTGGAACTAAATGATCCTTAAGGTCCCTTCCAACCCAAACCGTTCTATGGTCCTTTATGATTTAGGATGGAAGTCTTGGGGACAAGAAAATCAACAGCCTTTGTATCTTTCAGATTTTTTTCCTGACTGTTCCCTGCAAGGAGGATATTTCATTATATACCCCGTGTCTCCCTATGTGCAAAAGTTTGCTTTTATTGCATTTCATGCCAGGAATGTTTGGTAGCCCTGCCAATCTAGGAAGACTCTTTCCTTACTGAGACACTGGTTTCCACCCCATACTGTCAATTCAATCATTTATTTGGGGACAAAACAACACACATACTGTATCAGGAAGCTAATGCTGGTTAAAATCAGATTACAGTAACCGACGCATTAAAAAAGTGTATTTTAAATCGTGCCTTGGTTAATGCATAGGGTCACAAATAGTTTACAAGAAAAACTGTTGGGATAGAAGACAACTGGGAATGAGTAAGCAGGGAGAAGGAATGGAATTAATACTCAGGTGGCCTCACAACAAAAGGAATGGCTTAACAACAGACAGAATCTGTAAGTTTCTCATTTCAGCCCCATTTGCAGAAGACTTGTAGCATATGCAAGCCCTGAGTCAATCCATGGAAGGGATGATTGTGGATCATCCCTGCTCCTAAATGCTATTACTGACATATCTACTGAGCCTTGCCTTTAAACAGGAAAAAAAATGCAACTAGCTCCCTCCCAAGCACTGGGAGGCCAGGTACCACCTCCACGGTGCCTTTCCAAATGTGAAGAATCGATAAATTTACCATAATAACAGGAGAATTCTCCTCCTTCCTTTGGGATTTGAGCAAAGATTTATATCAGCATTTCAACAGCCATAACTATGAAATTATTTCAAAATTTCACATTAAACAGGATTTATAAACTGAGGGGGTTTTTTTAGTCAAGAAGATCCATAGTTTTTGTAGCTTATTTCTCACCTTGTTTTTCCAGAAGTATTTTTAACAACTTTTCGAAATGACTGGTTTGCTGAGGATCTTGTAGACAAAGTTCTAGGAGAAGCACGAACAAAAGTAGATGGTGGTGTCTTAGGGATCTTCTTTATTAAATGAGTTACCCACTTCTTCTGTTCATCTTGACAGGATGCCAACAAGAGCATATCTCTTGCTGAAGTTACATCGTAACTCACTACAAGAAAAAGGAGGAAGATGATTCAGTGAAAACCAGAGCTCCTTATCACAGTAAGAGTTGCAACACACCAGCTGTGCCACTGGAAGGAATAATGGCACCTATATACACTCCTGTACTGGATTTGTTTATATATTTTTGGAAGAAAACAAAACAGCAGGGAAGATTATTAATATAATGTTTTTCACGATTTCTCATTCTGCATTGAGATTCTTGAGTCTAACATGAATATTCGACAAATGAGAAACACTAATCACAATTTTAATACGCTGGAAAGTTGTGTGGGAAACATGAGGATACCTTTGCATGGTGCAATTAATTCCTCCTTTTTATCCAAGTGGTCTCTGTGGCACTTCACATGGCATCTTCGACATTCTAGGGCAGCAGGGGGTTTGAAGACATGCCAGAGAGGTTTGGCACAGGCCTCACAGTTGGCTGGAAAGTGGTATAATGTGGGAATAAATTCATGGCCTTTGTGATTTAGAAAATTTGTCTTCTCTGCCGGTTGTACTGGTTCTACCTCCAAATCCTTCCTGCATTCCCCCTCATTAGCATAGAGAATCTGGAAAAGAACACTGCTGTGTTATTGTGGAAGCACTAAGTACTTTTATACGCTTTTCAAAGAAGTCACCACTTTTTCAAGAGAGTTAAATAGACAGGTGAATACACTTCTTTTTACCTGGAATATTTTAGGAATTTCTTCTGTTTCAGCTCTATATACATCCCCTTGAGTTACAGGCCGGACATGAAACAGCTTACTAGATTAGAAGAAACAGGAATCAGAAAATGCTTAAAGGCTATGTATGTTCAGAACCATTATCAAACTGCTTTGAAGTTCTTAAAATTACACAAGCAACACTACCTACTTCAAGCCTGCAATATGATTTTAGGAACTAATTCAGAAACCATACAGATCTTGTCTACCCACGTAAAACCAAAATATTTCACAGCATGGAAAGAGAGTTATCTTACAATGGATTCAAGTTCCGTCATGCTAAGTTTACTTAAGATAAAGGCTTCCAAATACTTCCTCAAAACACTAAGAAGTCTAACATTATTGCTAGAAAAGCTTAGTGAAAACCTGGATGGAAATGACTATATTAAGTAGAATACTATCCAGTAGTTTTTTTATTAAATCATATTATGAATTGATAAATAATCTATGCCAAAATATCACAAAAGAAAATCTGGGGCATCAACTGTCGAAAATACTACTAAAATTGGAACAAACATCATCTTATACTGGGTCAAGAGTCTAAGTCCATCTCTCCCAACATCCTGTTTTCAACAGTAGCTGTAGCAGATGTTTATGAAACGAGAGTACGAAACAGTTCAAAGAGAAAATAACTCTTTTCCTGGTCATGAGCAATTGGCAGCTTAAGCACTTCTTGAATGTGAGATTCCTTCCAGACCACTGTATTTGTTAGTCCCTGATACAACTACCTATAAACCTTTTTTCAACTACTGTTCTGTAAGAGCCCATAATGTCAATCAGCTGTTCAAACATCACAGTCATGTACCAGAGATGGGCTTCAGTGATATTTGACACAATTTTCCTCATGTATAACCAAGGTAAAGGAATCACAATTAATATATTTTATCACTTCAAACAGAAAACAGCTGAAAAAGTTAGAAATGCTTTGGACTAGAACAGCAATGATCTTTTCTCTTTTTCTCTAACTTTTAGCAATCACAGCACAAAGAAAAAGTACTGTCAAAGTTCTGTTAATGATATGCTGAAATACAGATAGACATTTTCCAACTAGTATGGAAAATTAAAAATTATTTATGGAATTTTTATTTCAAGCTTCTGGATTTGCTATCTGCTATTTCACACACAACATTCTTTTATTAATTTGTATCCAAAACTAACAATAACTTTACTTACTCTATATCTAGTACCATAGATGGATTAGACTGGTCCTTGTCTTTTTCATCATTGTAGAACAGTATCTTTTTACTGCTCACCACAACATACTGTGGAAAGAAAGGGTAAAATAGTTGAAATTACATTTTAAAAAGCAATTATTTATCCTAATATACTCCCACATGCACATAAAAAGCCTGAGTACATGAAAGGTTTCACATTAACATCAGGAGATATTTAAATCATCCTGCAGGCAGCTACACTACTGACAGCTGTGCAATGCTAGAGTTGCAGTGACTGTATTGTCACTGGATCACTTTAAAATGCTGGTGATGACTCTGCAAGTCCATCTGTACACAAACTCACAAATTTCAGTGGCTACTGGCAGGTTACTGTGAAACTTACTGTATCATTGAGAGTAACAGAGTGCAAAAGTTATCACTTACTGAACTTATTGTAAAGAACTTCTCCAGTTCTATGGGCCTGCAGGACTCACAGGCACTTCCCACCAAACAGCTGGTAGGCTAAAAGAGAGTCCCATGGCTCCTCCTACTTTCTACACTTTCAATTTAATGGACTAGTAAAATAAAGAGCCAAAATGAATCAGCAGAAATAGATGTCTGGTACCAAGGAATACACTGAGATAGTTAAGATCAAATGTCTCTAACCTAAGCACTTCCCAGTAAGTTCAAGACTGGAATTCACTGCCTGCTGCTCTTCACTGGGAGTTGCTAGTCCAACATCTTTGCTGGAACTGTCCACAAGCGTAAGTTCAATGACAGCTGTGGCTGTTCCCTCCCCTGTGGTTTCAAATGTTTTAGAAGGAACTGAAAGACATGGGGCACTAAAGAGGATTAAAAGGAGGTAAACTGACAGCTCTGTCTACACTGATCTCCAGATTCACATATAACCCAGAAGCAGAGGAAAGAACAGAAAAGCATGAGAGTGAATGCACCAATCTTGAATCCCAAGTACTGGCAGGTAATTGGATGGGTTTCTGCACAATGCAGATACTGATAATTTGAATAAATGTCTACTCCTTCTACAAGGGGAGGTTTCAACCTCATTTTACACAGGACTTGAAGCTCACCTCAAAACCTGAGTATGAAAGTCATCTTAAGTTTATACAACAGCATTTTTAAAATGTGCTGAGCAAGGTGTGAGCTACAATTGTAAATCTCAGTTACTGAAATAAATCTAAAAAAAGCCATGAAAGGGCATTTTATCACAATTCCTTAACAGAAAATCTGATCAGCTTGAGAATGTACTAAGTTGTAATAGTGTGAGCCCTCTGTGATTTCTCCCATTGAAGAAAAAGACTGTGCTTCAATTCCTTTATCCACTCCAATAGAAAGCTAATGCCTTTTTCATCTTTGAAGTGTGCACCTCTGCCTTTCAGAGATAAGAGCAAGCCCTTAAGATTACAACTATCACAAATGCAAATTCTAACTGCAAAGGAATTCAATTATCACACTATATACATGCCTTGGTGAAAGAAAAACTTACCCTCACAAAAAAAAAGTTATGTACAACAGCCTCAATATCGTGTTGTGAACATATAAAAAAATCTTCTGACAGTGGTTCTGTTCTACAGTGGTTTTTGAAGGATATTTTATCATCTTC
The DNA here is from genome assembly GCA_013390045.1 of Picathartes gymnocephalus. Lineage (NCBI taxonomy): Eukaryota > Metazoa > Chordata > Aves > Passeriformes > Picathartidae > Picathartes > Picathartes gymnocephalus. Next base: position 1,187 of record WEKY01026729.1, on the reverse strand, counting down.
ACTTAGGATGAAATGAAGCTCCAGATAAAAATATGGCTAACCCATTTCAGTGTTAGCTTTAGATATAACTGAAGTGTTTATTATCAAGTAAGTTTTCCACACTCGCCCCTTTCTAAATAAAGCTAAATAACTCAGAGGGCATGGGGCAAAAAACATCAATGCTACTGACATTTGAGTCAGAAATGCGTAAGCTCAGGTTGTAACAACTCAAGCATCAATCCAATTACCCTGCTAATGTAATTTTGCTTTTCCCTTTAAATTAATCTGAGCATGCCTATATTTGAGGTTGCATATACCTCCCCGCCTTCACAAAACTGAAAGTGCAGGAGAATTTGGAAAAGAAGCACCTGAGGAGGTTGACTACCTGCCAGCTTGTTTCAGCTGCCGTACAGTTCAGCCAACAGAATGCACGTGTGAGTGAGCGTGGTCCCTCACCACTATGTCTCATTGATACGAACCTCAGCTAGCTAAGGAACCTTATCAGCACAATTTATTTCATGACTGAGTCATCCATCTGCAGCTCAAATTCCTCCAAAGTGTGAGCACACTCAAACTAGGAAAGTGTGAATGGATTAAATATCCTAAATAGCCTAAAATATCTTTGAGGTAAGTAAGTATGCCTATACTGGGCATGCCTGGGCATTCTGGTGATCTTTCACTGGAGAAGCTGCATTTATCAGGGGTTTAAAATTTCAATTGTCAGAAAATGCAAAAATAATCTCCATTTAAAAAAAAGACAACCATAAAAGAGTGCTGGAGGTATTCTGACAGAAAAATGACACAGTATTTTATACAATCCAGAATAGAACAAAGCTACATGATTTGTGCCAGGCACGGTCAATTCTATAACAAGAGGATTCAAGCAGCCTTAGCAATCAAACAGATCTACAGGAAGCACTTGGTTTTGTTCCTGGTGGTGAACACCTTTTTTGTGGGTAAAACACCTTCTCTTTCTGTATACTTTTGCTATTAATATTGTTGGTTTTACTGTGTTTGCCTTAGTATTGCTTTCTGCTTTCAGTAAATTGTTAACTCAACCCATAAATTCTGTTTTTGTTCCTCCCTTACTCAAAGGAGCAGGGGGAAGGTGGCTGGCCATTAGTTGAAATAGGGCAGAACTTAACATTCACTCCCAGCAAGCCAGAGTAGGTGGTGGTTTTAACTTACACACAAATCACCAAGGTCTG